>JAQJVL010010406.1:0-12456 GCA_035578905.1 Stictocephala bisonia
ATGTACTCCAGCACTTTGAAAACTACTGCTCCAGATAAGAATTTAACCATTATGAAGCGCTATGTGTACAGGTGGATCAATACCACCACACGTATATGACCTGCAAGTTGGCAGATATCACAAGTTTATGACAGATTACCGGCAATAACTACATGTAAGAAAGATGACTTGCCTAATCACCAACAATCCAAACTTTTTGTAGAATCCTGGACACCCCACTAGCTTGAATCAGATAACAAGATATTTTGGGAATCTGATTACTGATGTCCTTAACAATAATTGTAGTATATGATAAGCTTTTTTCAAGTAATCCATAACCTTCAAACCTATACTGTGTAAGACGATTAAAATTATTCTTCAATGGAATTACCAGCTCTCATACATTTTTAGACTTGAGTTATTAAACTGTTGCAGCTCTGTGAAGCTAATATTAGAGCCAGAGGTTTACCGTCAGGAGACTCTGAGTGTGGAAGGATTCCCTGAGGCATTGGAAGAACTACATCAAAAGTTAGCCTCCATGCCTGATGATGGCCGCAAGTTTCCGCAGGTAGTATTTCTTGGCACAGGTTCTTGTATTCCCAACAAGACTCGAAACACAAGTGGTATCCTTCTTCATCTCAGGTTTGTATTGTATTTAATATATTAAATTATGATCATTTGATCATAAATTAATCATTTGTTGTAACAATTTTGTAATAGTCAGGTTGTAATAGTCCCAATATTACAATAGAACTTATTATTTTTGTACTGTTTTGAAATATTTGTAAGATTATTGTTAAAATGTGCAACTTTTATAAACATGAACTCTAATATTCATAATTTTATTTTAAAAACAACCATGTTATTAAATAATGAGAATTTTAATTTTCACTTTGAAAAGTGTTAGAAGCAGCAAGTATTAGAAGTTAGTTTTAAACGATATATATAATTTTTAAACAATCTTTATTGAAGCATTAACACTCAGGATAATATTTTTAGTAAAAGTGTTCCAAAAATTATAGAATTAGGACGTTCTTCCTAGGGTCAAAATAAGGCATAAGGTTTCTATAAGTAAAGTTCCAAAAACTCTCTTCGTTGAACAGCTAGCCACCAGAAATAAAAATTCAGACTATAAGCGTTACGACCTATTCAGCCGAGGTTTGAGAAGTAATCAAACAAGTGAGGAAAACCTGTTAGCAGCGGAAGGTGTTGCAGGCTTGCATTAATGTATAAAATAAAAAAAGGAGGTAATCAACGAGAGAATGAATATACAGATAACCATAGGTGACACCATTGAATTAAAACGTTTGCTATTCTTTAATTATTTAAGTCAGATAGCCTTCAACATGCCAAATACCCTCTTGATATATTTACCTAAGACATATTTTTAATCAATATAGAATTTGATAGCAGGGTTTAAAAGTCAATAGACTATTTAGATTCTGTTAATAATCCTCTATAGAATAATATCCATAAATTAAGTAAGTCAGACTTTCCCCCCTTACAGTATTTTATATTATATGACACTATAAGTTGACTGGACTCGGTTAAGATTATTGTTTATATTTTTACAATTTTTTTAATTGCGTTGAAAAATTCAGTATGTCTTAGATATTATTTTACTCATGATAGAAAATATAAATCATGTTCTCAATATGATTCCTTTAACACTCCATTTAACAAAATTAGTTATATGATTTGTCTCTAGCAAAGTAATTTTCAAATAAACTGTATATTTAATCACTGACTATAGAAACAAGAAGACTGTCCGCTCATATCTCTTGAAGCCGGTTTTCGCATTTAGTGAAATAGTTCATGTTTTCACTGGTAGCGCCAGTGGTCTCCCTTTCTATCTTTTCACCCCTCTCTATTTCTTCATCCCTCTCTCTGTCTCACTCCAGCACATGCTGATAATTAATAGTTGAGTTAGTAGTACGCCATACATTTGTCTGAGCACTTATTTGAAACAATCGCCAGTAGATAGCAGCGCAGGCATGTACCAGTGTCTACAGCAAATGTCTACAGCCTGTTTCTATAGTCAGTGATTTAATTGACAATATGTTTCTCCTCATAAAAATTACTTTTGTTCTAGTGAGAGCAGCTGTATTATTATTGACTGTGGAGAGGCGACTTATGGTCAAATTACACGCTTATATGGGCCTGAGCAAACTTGTAATATTCTTCGTCGTCTACATGCTATCTATGTGTCCCATTTGCATGCAGATCACCACATCGGATTGATGGGTTTGCTCAAAGCCAGGCTCAATGCGTGCCAGTCTCCTCAGCCGTTGTTCTTGCTTGCTCCTCGACAGATTAAATCTTGGCTCAGCACATATCATCGTAACTTTGAACCTGTACTCACAGATGTACAGCTGATACCCAGTGGAGAATTGGTTAGCCAAGTAGATTTATTTAGGTTATAAGAATTTAGAGCATATTACATGGATATGACAGTTTAAAAACCATGCTGTTTAGATAACGAAGTCTGTTGGAAGCAACATGCATTATTCTAAATATAGTAGAGAAAATCTGCACGTGCACAACTAAAACATTTGCTCATACCATGGTGTTCATTTTCTTTGCTATACGTTGTTTTTATGCTGCTTGCCAGCAGAGTTGTGGACAAAATACTTCTTTACAGCTAGCATTCTTTACTATTTTTAAAGCTTATGATTATGCTGTTAAATTAGGATTATGATTAAATTATGTTATGATTATGCTTTTCATAGAATGAATTATGTAGATTCAGGAGAGCCCTTTGAAGATGTATTTTTGTTGGGTGAAGGCCTGCGAAGACATACGTCAGGTTAACGAGTAGGGTCGGAGATGTAAGTTGTATGGATGCTTGGGTTTTGACAAAGAATAAATTTGGGAAGACAAAAATAATTTGTGAATTCCAAAAAAATAAAAATAAAACAAAAAAGATGTTTGGCTTTAATGTTCAGTTGGTTAAAGTTAAAAGTCATTTTTATACTTGAATCTTCAAACATTGATCTAGTTTTAGTAAAAATATACCCTACATAAAGCAAACTATCAAATTTATTATATAGTTTGTCCATCAAGTATATAAAAATTAAAACATCTGTATGTTTGTGTACATTAAACTCGAAAAGTAGTAAATGAATTCACCTAAAATGTTACACAATATTGCATGTATATACAAGAGTGTTTTTATACATTTGGTTCCTAAAATTGTAAACTGTGCATTTCAAGCATTTCCTGATTAGCCAACATTTCTGAAATGATAATACATGAAAAAGAGCAACAGTGACCAGCTGATTTATATGCATATTATATCCAAATAATATCCTGTTGGATAACATTTATTACTGTGACAAGATCATTGTTTATTTTATTTATAAAACCAAGCAACTGTAAGTTACTTTATTACAGTTTGTACAGTTTATTTACTATCAGATAAAATAGTAAACAGTCAACCTGGGCTTGGCTATTTATTAATAAAACACTGCCATAAATCCATACTTGGGAAAGTTAATGCATTTTTAAAACTGAATAAAGTTAAAGTTAATACTCTAAAAAAGTAACTAATTGAAGTTAAAAGTTAGAATAAATTTAAACTAACTGATTAAAGTTAAATTATTAGAAAATTAACTGAAATTGAAAGTTAAAAGTTAGTTTTAGTACAGTAAAATATACACAAAGAAATACTTAACCTGTATTATCTTTTATTATTTATAATATCTTAGATAAATAGGCCTATTTATAGTACATTATTATACAATAATATTAATTAGACTATAGCAATTTCTACAGTAATTGTTGTTATATAACTGTCCAAAATCTTAAAAATTAAATATTTAATTTAATTTCTAAAATTATTAACAAAAACTGACATAAGTCTTTGAAATTAAAGTTTTACATTTTTAAGCTATACTTTAAAAAATCAAAACTATCTTATAGGAAATTCATGATAACAAAACATTTTTTTTAATTTGCACAGATAATAAAAAAGGCCAAATAATATCGTGACATTGACTCCAGGTGATTTTTATCATGCTGGAGATGATAAGGAAGGGTCACTAATAAGAAAGTATGGGGATTAGTGGTAAACAAAAACTGAACCAAATATACTCACTCTATAAGTGAGTGAAAGCAGATCTATTCTTACTATTTTTGATAAGCAATTACGTTTATTAGATGTTTAAGAATTAGCCATTCTGAGTGCATGTTTTATTCTTACTGAATTAAGTTAATTAAAAATTATGAAAACTATCTAAATCATTAAAAAAATACAAAACTAATTACCATTGATAATATTATTAGTATTAATATTAAAGATAGTACTATCATTATCTTTTCTTTTCGACGGTGCCGATAGCAAAATAATGAAAACAGAACGAAATATAGCAATTGTTACTTAAAATATGTTCTGCAATCTTAAAGATAGTTTATTCTGTTGCGTGGTATCATATAATGGATTGATTTTACCTAGTAAGACTAATTTAAAATATAGTAAACGTTTGTGGAAATGTTGGTTTGATTAAACATTTAAATGGTTTTTCCCGACTACTTTTGATCAGGACAATTTAGATATGTAATGATCAACTAATCAAGTATTGACAGCATTAACGTCAAAATGCAACTGATTTTCCTAATTAATTATAAGATAGATGGGTAAATAGGTAAAATTACAGTATTAGAGTTTATGAAAGATAAACAAGCTTAGGCCCAACACGTTGATTTAAAACAAGATAACTAAATGACTATCTCAAATTTATCCCTAAACATAAACTATAGTCTGTTCATCGAGAGTCTGAAGTGAAGCGCCGCCTCCTACTAAATTTACGGCCTCGGCAGGCTGTATCACATGCGGACCTTGCAAGCGTAACGGCTCTACTGCCGGCAAATTAGCAGCCGGATCAACACCTCAAGAACATACAGTTAGAGTTAGGATATAATTTTGATATTTAGAGGTAATTAATTTTTTAATTAAAACTTTTTAAATTTTTTGGTCAGGTGATTTTTGTCTATAAGAAAGTTATTTTAAAATAAATAAATGTTTATTTTGTTTTTCACATTTTCTCTTTAAACGCTTAGTTTAGCCTTTTATATAGTTTCTATATTTGCTCGTGCCGATTCCCACCTGGTAATTAATTCAATGGAAATTCGTTAAACCTTTTAATTAGTACCGGTATGTTTAAATAATCAACTATCCTACATCTATTTGTATCTTTTATATGCACTAAAACAAATATAAAAAGCGTGTTTAGCCCTCATTGTTTTTAAAATTAGCCTACTTAATTATGTACAGTTACAAAATCGTGATATATTATTCCTATTTACAGAAAGTATGAATTAACACAACATTAAATAAATCTATGAACAGTTTATCAATAATGTGTTATACATAGTTAAATATTTGTATGACTATATAAATTATTGGCCGGTGGAATGTTAGTGAAAAGCCCCTGAAGGACGTCAACCTCCGCCACCATCTCAGGGGTCACTCTTTTTAGGGAAGAGGCTCCCACAGGCCTAGGTCATATAAACCTGTGGTACGGAAAAACCCGGTTGGTGACCTGATTAGCTTGAATCGCTGTGTAACAGTTCTTCGGCTAAATCGGATTCAGTTTCACTACTGTCACCTTCTTGGACATTGATTATAAATGTCCTTTCTTCCATATCTTCTACGATACCATCCAACTCCCACATTTTTTCTTCTTCTTTTTTTACATGTCCAATGCACTTACTCCAGTCTTCCTTGGAAACTTGTTTTAACCCTTCTTCGAATAGCGGCTTTAAGTCTTTAATCTTGAACGAAACGTTGTTCGACGCAACATGACCCTTTACTTGAGCCCAAATCAATTCGATTGGATTGAGTTGGCAATGGTAGGGAGGAAGCCGTAAAACAGTTTTACTGTGAAGTTTCGCCTCTTCATCGATTATGTAGCTGTCATATTTTCCTCTCTCTTGGTTTGCTATTTGAAGGAGCTCTTTTTTCAACATAGTCGTATCTGTAATTATTCCTTTTGTTGCAAGCCATTCTACTATCTGTTTTTTGTTCCATGACTTAGTTGGTAGTTTTTCAACTTTTGTTGAATGATATGAAGCGTTATCTAAAACTATTACTGCATTTTCCTTCAAAAGGGGTAGCACGCGCTGAAAATAGCTTAAGAAAACATCACCATTCATTTCTTCGTGGTAATCTTGGGTGGACTTCGATTGAAAGATTAAACCTCCGTTTTCCACGAATCCATCTTTACTGCCGATGTGTGACACGATGAGGCGTTTTCCTTTCCCTGTAGGTGTTTTTAAGCCTGTAGAAAGACCGTTTAGAAATGCATCCTTTCTACTTTTTACTTCGGTGTCCACCCAAACGTTCTTCCGTACGTGTCCCTCGTTAACCCAGGTCTCGTCTTGATAGTAAATCGGCCTTCCTTCTTGACGATATTTTTTAATCTTTCGTAAATAATCCCGTCGCCACAATATGATGTCTTCTCTGTCTATGAGGAAAGCATTTCTTCCTCTAGTGGAAAACTTAAATCCAAGTCGCTTCAGAATTTTGAACAGAGTTGTCCTTTTGAAGTTCGGTAACTGGGCATCTTCGTTGATGGCGTCCAAAACTTTGTTCAAGGTCGGTGGAATATTTTTGAAAAAAAATTCATGCACTTTTCTTCTGATTGCACACCTTGTCATATCGTCTATTTTCGATAAAGCATCTGGTCTCTGCTTTTTGTTTAAAGGGGATTTGAGTCCTAACTCTCGATTACGTTTGTAAGCGGAAATTATACCGTAAACACTAGTTTTCCCGACTCCAACCATACTTGCCACCTTCTGTATAGCACTGTCTTTCAAAATTCCTGGATTTTCATCTAATACTGTCTTGTAAACGTTTATTACACACTGTTTTTTACCACTTTGTTATTTTTGTTATTGTTTGTCCACTTTTATTTTTTCTCACTGGAGATAAAACATCCATCCTAATGCCTAATTTACACTGTCCACCACTTCTAAAATAAATACTAAAATCACTAGAATATGATAAATAAACTAAAAATCTACACTTAATAATAAACGTTATTTTAAGCCACTTAATACACAGCGTTTTAATGTTACGGTACGACAGCTGACTGACCACTGAGCCACTGAGCGCATAAGGGTTGGACGGGGGACATGTGAAGAGAAAGTTGTTTCAGGGGAACTGTGAATCATCCCCCGAGTCACACGCCGTACACGTGACATTCTCTACCCTCATTGGCCCCAACCCGCCGCGCGCGCCATCGTCAGGCGGTGCTTTACTTCAGACTCTCGATGAACAGACTATAGTCAAGTGAAATGATCACCTCAGGGACACAAGTCAATCCCACAACAATGGTATACTCGTTTGATCCGCCTTTTTTTATTTATAAGGCAGTAAAATGTGAGTAAAGGGAGGGAGTGCGTCTTCAAAACAGTGACCTTGCTTGTCGGTGACAATTGGGGGATGAGGAAAACAATCGGTCTTTGACCTGAGTTTTAGATACTTTCTCCCCAGTCCACATTCCACGGGCCAAATGGCACCTTTTATCACATTTGAAAAACTAACTGAGTTACTTTAACCGTTAGCCAAATTTTCAACTAGTTAAAGTTAGAAGTTAAACATTACCAAAACCAACGAATAAGTTAAAAAGTTAATAGAAAAAGTAACGATTAAATTTAATCGTTAATTATTTTTAATCGTTAATCCCAAGTATGCATAAATCCAGTACAACTATCCATAAAAGCGATACATGATCTTGTGTTTTATTTTTATTCAGCTTGAGCCATTCTGTGCTGGTTAATTCAGTTATTTGCCGTGGTGAGCAAAAAAACCACTGTGTATAGTTATTGTTATTAATATAATTTATCATAAATAAATAACATATATTTATGCCTGTCTACTTCTTTAGTTGTTCAGTGACTGCTCTTTGGCGAACTCTACAATGACTCAATTACTGACCACTACAGGACTCTCCGAAGTTCGCACTTGTGTTGTCCGCCACTGTCCCAACGCGTTTGGTGTTGCCTTCTCTCATTCAGATGGTTGGAAGATCACCTATTCTGGTGACACTATGCCTTGTGATGATCTCATACAACTAGGTAACATTTTAGATGTTGAGATTTTAATTTACAAATCAGGGGAGGGGGTAATCTTTCAAGTCTTGTATATAAATAATTGATTTTGTTAATTAATTATATTTATATCATTATTAACTTTTAATTTTGTTAATAAGCCATCCTAATTGAAATGCATTTCCTGTGTTTCCAGTGCGTTTTAATAGAGAAAAATTAAATATAGCTTCACCGATAACGAATTTCAAATACATGTAGTACTCCCAATGAAATAATTTCAAATGAGTTAAGTTCTATTTGATCTAATGAATATCAACAGTATCCACTGACAACAACAGATGTTTTTTCATAATTGTGGGATTTGCTGCAAGCTTTTTTTTCATATTTCGTGCACTATTCTTTATTTTACAGATTATAATATTTTTGTTTTAACATATTATAAATATAATTAAGTATAAATAGTATAAGCACTAGCATGAGCTCGCGCTTTCCCCCCTCTCTCTCTCTCTCTCTCACACACACATGCACGCACGCACGCATGCTTACACACAAGAGATATCACTGCTGAGACGTCAGATTATAGTGCATGTCATACTAATGAGATGGTAATTTACTTGTAACTGTGTATCACTTGAAACAGGTTGCATTGATATTTGATCTGTTATCAAGTGTATTTTCTGTAGATTAATTAGACATATGAATCTTTTATCACGCATAATTCACCTCGAAATAGTATTTCCAGTTATATCACAAAACACTTCTTTGAGATAAAAATTCATTTTCGTAAACTAACTTTAACACGTTCACAGCGGGAAACGCAATTGTGCATCAAGTTGAGCTTAAGCTGTGTGCGGACGATGCACTTGTGCTTCATGGACTAAAACAGCTGATCACCGCTAATTAAAGGTTTATTGTTGAATGTGATTGTTTTGCGTTTTATTCATTTGTGTCCCATCTCGCCAATATAATATTTAGAGATTATTTGACTTTTGAGGTGTATTCGTTTTTAAGTTGTACATTTTTATTATGTATTAGATAGTTTTCTGAAATTACTTGTATAGTTTTAGCAAATGTCAAAGGACATAATATTTACCCAGCAATGAATGTGTTGGTATGAAAAAAAATTATATTGTAAGTCAGGTAGACTAACCATTAATAGCTTTAATATACAATTGAACCTTGATGCAAGTGGATTGAAAAATATCTGTGTTATCAAGGTATTCGTGATTGTGAGGTTAAAATGGGCAAAATTCATTGTGTAAGAGGTTCGCTTTCATATACTGTACTGTAGAACAAATCATTTATCGTAATTAATGCACTACGATAAATGATTACGATATATCTACATTTATCACATTCCTCTTAAATTCAACACTTAAAGCAGTATACTCTTTTATCTTTTCAAAGTGAGAAATGCTAGCCATATTGTCGATCACACTGATCATTATACAACACACAAAAGAATCAAACTAAACTGAACTAAATCTGTTTTGTCTAATGCCACCAGCAATTCCATAACTTGTGACAAACAGAAGTTAAGTTTTCCTGATTTGACATGAATTAATTGAAAGTATAAATTCTTCTTACCAAGGTTTTGACTGAGGAAATTTGTTTTATAAAGGTCAATTCGATGTATAGAGGTGTTTGGCTCTTGAAGTTTCGTACTATAAGGGTACAAATTTCTAGTTGTCTTGAAAATCTAACAAAATTCATGCTTTTGGGGCAGTTAGTACTTAACATTCATGTTATAAAGGTACTTTTAACGTTGATTGTTATGAGAGGTTCAAGAGGATTAATAAAATTTGTGCTAACGAGGATTTTGTGTTTTTAAGGTTCGTGCTATCAAGGCCGTACTATAGTATTTTGAGAGCTTGAACATCAATTAATAGACTTAAGAGTAAACAAGAAAATTGTCTTTTCTGCTCTACTCAATAACCAGAATTTTAAATGTAGGAAAAGGATCTGATTTGGTCATCCATGAGGCAACTATGGAAGACGACCTTGAAGCAGAGGCGAAGTTGAAAATGCATTCTACTACTAGCCAGGCTATACAAGTGGGGAGGCAAATGGGTGCCCAGTTCACCCTGCTAACACATTTCAGCCAACGATATGCCAAAGTGCCCATTTTTAACGATAGTTTCACATCTGATGTTGGCATAGCTTTTGATAATATGCAGGTCAGTGCATTTTGAATTAATTTATCATTTTATAGTATGTTACAGCACTGTTTTATAGACACAGGATTATTAGTAAAATTATTTTATTGTTACTTAGTAATTAATATAAATAAAAAATGCTGTAAATCAGCCAACAACTAAAGATACGTTTGTTAGTTCTAGGGGTGTGGAATGCATCGAAAGATCAATGCAATTCGATTTGGAACTAGTCGAAATGTCGATGCATCGAAAGTAATGTGATGCATCAATAGTGCCACAATGCATAAGCAGTATCGTTGTCTCAGATTCATTATGATGCACCGAAATTACGAATTATTAAGAAAAAATTCTCTTTTTATCGATAATATTTACTTGTGCGTCTTATAAAACTACTACTTTGATGTTTCAAATAAAATAGTTGTAAAATGATTATTACTAGAGTACGTTTTCGTTCCGAGTGGACAGGGATGAGCACGGTCGGGCACAAACCTGATTATATCGCGATAACGAACACATTTTGAATGGGAGACAACTCGTACTGATATGAACATTATTAAAGTCCATCAAGCAATGTGTATGGATATAGTAATTTAGGTGCGTGCAGCGTACCACGAATCGTAGAACATTCTTATACTGACAGTCCATCTATTTCAGTTAGTCGGCATTTATTTTGGAATCTGTATTTGTTAAAAAATAATACAAATTTTTGCGTAGATAATTGGAATAGTGAAATAAATTATGTCTTCAACTGTGTTTTCGAATATTGCTGATAACAGTTGAATATTGCAGATAACATCGGTCCATTAGTTATCGTGACTTTTGCTATCACTCCTGTCTGATAGGGTACCTGGCCCATTCATCCTTTTAACAAAACATTTCCCAATCAAAACAAAGCATTATCTTGCTTCTTTTTATAAATTTAAACTTGTTGTATTTTTAACAATAATTAACCTTCGTCGATTTCATTTCAGTTAGTCCATTGGCACTGTGTTCTAAAATACTTTACTCAACCTTATTACTCATTACCTTATTTACTCAATATTTAACCTTTTTATTTGAAAATATTTTAAATTAGAACTAATATAAAAACTCAATTAATGTATTAAATAAATTATATTTTATTGCATCGGTTGATATTATTTTATTAATTGTAATATATTGGCTAAACAATAGCGAATTTATATTTATTTCAGTCAACTTATTGTAGGTTAAAAAGTAATCAGTTATATGGCTGTCATCATTTTCCAACAATGATTGTGAATAACAATAATTAAGTTGTTTTTCATTATTTTATAAACTCTTCATTTTGTCTGTGACATATTATTTTAACTGTAAAAAAATAAATATTGACCAGTTCTTCCACAACAACAGCAAAGCACAACTATTGGCATTTAAATTTAATGAATGTAATACAGAGCCATTAACTTTCTTTATTACTAGCTTTTACTATATTTGTTCTTAGTTATTTAATTACATAAACATGCTTAGTGCTAAAGAAATTTATTAAGCCCTAAAATTTTATTTCAAAATAATTATGATTTATTGTGCTTTAGGCCTACTAACTGCATTCTTTGAATCCACTCATCTTACATTCCTTATATTATTTTTAATTGACCTTCAATTTTTTACAAAATCCCACGGTGGCACAGTTAAAAAAAAACATCCTGGTTAACTGTCATAGCAGTTTAATATGTATGCTGTTTGGTTTTATATATATTTGTCATAAACTTTTACATTTTGGCCTATCTTATAATTTTTATAGATTTATTTAATAAACTCAATATGATAGGAGAAATAGGGATTGTCAAACTCATTTCATTGACATTAATTATATTTTAGCCTACTGCCTTATAACTTTATAAATTTCAAGAACTGTAAGACGATTATCAACTATTTTTCTCCTTTTTTTTATTATTTTTACTATTTAATTAACTTTATATTAATTTACTATTTTATATAATGTATGTCTAATACTTTTTTATTGAATGAAGGCAATGATTATTATTATTATTTTCATGCATTTAAATAAAAATTACATCAACCATTTAAATTAAAAATAAATTTTTATACCTCTCTAGGCCTATAGAAACCATTTAAACTTTTTACTTTGAGAAATAAATAAAACAACTGTTTTAAAAATAAAAGCTTGACGAACATTCAGCAGTTTCATTATAGTGTGTGAAGGGTTAAATTATGAGTATAGAACTCATTTTAAACTTTGAAGTATTTACATGAAAATTATGTTGTGTGTTAGTCCAATAATATTGCC
>JAQJVL010010407.1:0-12450 GCA_035578905.1 Stictocephala bisonia
TTAAAGACTTTTTTATTCTTGACGATCTTTTGATATTTTGCTTAAAAACGTAGATATGACCGCTAAACATGTTTAGATTCCTTATGGAGCTTACCATTAAGATAACAAATCAATTAATATACATTAAAAAAACTATTAGAAAATGTATGCCTAGCTATTCTTTTTTCGTGATTTAACAGCATAGTATATTTAAATTATAAAACACAGCAATTGTGATAATTATGTCACTATTTTGTCCCAGATAAATTCATGTTGGCAGCACTATTATGATTATCAACTGTTTAAGTCAATTTATAATACATCTTTCGATCTATATTAGATGTTGACTTAAACAGCTGAAAATCATAACAATGCTGCCACACCAATTTAGCTGTGGCAAGATAGTAACATTGATAATTCAATTTATGTGTGTCATAATTTAAATAAAATATGCAGTTAAACTGTGAAAAAAGAATAGCAAGGCGTACGTATGACAAACATATGTTGTAATAATTTCAGATAAAATATTTTTGTTGAATGCATACTAAACAAAGTGTTATTTTAATGTTAAGCTCCGCAAGGAATCTGAACATTTTTAGCACTCATACCCTACCTACCTTTCTAAGCAAATATCGGAAAATTGCAAAGAATAAAAAATGTTTATTATTTCTGTCTAAAACAATCATAAAATACAAGGTGTTTCATAATAAAAAACAAAGTTGACTGCCATATTGAAAAATGGCGGCCTTTTTATGAAATTTCAAATATGTACTTTTACCTGTCTCCAAAAATAAAGTAAGGTTCCCCATTACCCTTACCAACACCACTGAACATGTATGGATAGGAGGGTCAACACGACTCTTTGAGTATGGGTTAGTGGGCGTGTCATTAGCACCAGAGATCGGGAGGACAAAAGAAATGTGTATTGGTGAGTGGTACGATTAAGGCCACTATATGTTTATAGGTGGTTGTATATGTGGGTGGGCCTGTCAAAACCAGGGGATATAAAATCACCTTATATAAATGGGTGGGATGAGTGAGTCTTCAACGAATTATATGATTAGGTGGGTAATCAACTACTTACTAATGTGGGTGTGTCGGCCATTAAGGACGTACATATATGATGAGACATCAACGATATACTTGTGTGGATAGTGGTGGGTCATCAATGATATATGTGGGTGTGTCGGCCATTTAACGACGTACATATATGATGAGACATCAACGATATACTTGTGTGGATAGTGGTGGGTCATCAATGATATATGTGGGTGTGTCAGCCATTAACGACGTACATATACCGTATGATGAGACATCAACGATATACTTGTGTGGATAGTAGTGGGTCATCAATGATATATGTGGGTGTGTCGGCCATTAACAACGTACATATATGATGAGATGGTGTACTTGTGTGGATAGTGGTGGTGGGTCATCAATGATATATGTGGGTGTGTCTGCCATTAACGACGTACATATATGATGAGACATCAACGATATACTTGTGTGGATAGTGGTGGGTCATCAATGATATATGTGGGTGCGTCGGCCATTAACTACGTACATATATGATGAGACGGTGTACTTGTGTGGATAGTGGTGGGTCATCAATGATATATGTGGGTGTGTCGGCCATTAACGACGTACATATATGATGAGACATCAACGATATACTTGTGTGGATAGTGGTGGGTCATCAATGATATATGTGGGTGTGTCGGCCATTAACGACGTACATATATGGTGAGACATCAACGATATACTTGTGTGAATAGTGGTGGGCCATCAATGATATATGGGTGTGTCGGCCATTTAATGACGTACATATATTATGAGACATCAACGATATACTTGTGTGGATAGTGGTGGGTCATCAATGATATATGTGGGTGTGTCGGCCATTAACGACGTACATATACCGTATGATGAGACGGTGTACTTGTGTGGATAGTGGTGGGTCATCAATGATATATGTGGGTGTGTCGGCCATTAACGACGTACATATATGATGAGACATCAACGATATACTTGTGTGGATAGTGGTGGGTCATCAATGTTATATGTGGGTGTGTCGGCCATTAACGACGTACATTTATGATGAGACATCAAAGGTGTACTTGTGTGGATAGTAGAGGGTCATCAATGATATATGTGGGTGTGTCAGCCAGTAACGACGTACATATATGATGAGACATCAACGATATACTTGTGTGGATAGTGGTGGGTCATCAATGATATATGTGGGTGTGTCAGCCAGTAACGACGTACATATATGATGAGATGGTGTACTTGTGTGGATAGTGGTGGGTCATCAATGATATATGTGGGTGTGTCAGCCAGTAACGACGTACATATATGATGAGACATCAACGATATACTTGTGTGGATAGTGGTGGGTCATCAATGATATATGTGGGTGTGTCAGCCAGTAACGACGTACATATATGATGAGATGGTGTACTTGTGTGGATAGTGGTGGGTCATCAATGATATATGTGAGTGTGTCGGCCATTAACGACGTACATATATGATGAGATGGTGTACTTGTGAGAATAGTGGTGGGTCATGAATGATATATGTGGGTGTGTCAGCCAGTAACGACGTACATATATGATGAGATGGTGTACTTGTGTGGATAGTGGTGGGTCATCAATGATATATGTGGGTGTGTCAGCCAGTAACGACGTACATATATGATGAGATGGTGTACTTGTGTGGATAGTAGTGGATCATCAATGATATATGTGGGTGTGTCGGCCATTAACGACGTACATATATGGTGAGACGGTGTACTTTTGTGGATAGTGGTGGGTCATCAATGATATATGTGGGTGTGTCAGCCATTAACGACGTACATATATGAAGAGACGGTGTACTTGTGTGGATAGTGGTGGGTCATCAATGATATATGGGTGTGAGTGATTGGGCCGGCATATTGGAGTAGTCACTCGACAGTATATATCTTACCAATAAACAAATTCCCAATTATATTTTGTTATCAATAGATAAAGTGAAATAGTCTATTATAAAATGCAGACTTAGATCAGTTTTGTGATTTGTAAAAGTTTTTAAGATTTATTTAACAGTATAGCATTGAAACATGCACATGCATTTCGAACATTGATTTTAAACAATTGCGTTGAATTACTCAAATAATTTCATATTTACTTAAATCAGAAGTTAAAAACTTAACATCAAAATTACGCAGGACTGATAAATTGTATAGTTTAAAATAATTAATTACTGTCAACAGTTCTTTTATAAAGAAAACAAATAAACAATATTAGAGGTAGTTTTGGAAATATGTGGCATTGTTTTATTTAAATATGAAAACAGAGTAGTGTATTGAGTGTTTTAATTTATATTAAGTTCAATCAACAATATATCTATTAATTACTTCTGTTAAAAAGATAATTTGTATAACTGGTAACTTTATCTTGAGTGCCAGCTCAGCTATCCAACAGACATCCCCAGTTGGCAGGCGTACAATTCCCAGACGGGTTACACTGTCCTTACGTCACGACTAAATGAAACATTTCGGTGATTTACAAGATCACATACGAGAACGTTACATGTCCAAATGAACGTGATTATGAAAATATATAATGTTAACAGATAAAAGTTTAGTTAGAGGATAATTTACAATATCTTTCCTTGACAAATATTTTATTTTATTGTTTATCCGTTAATATAAAAGGAGAGGTCATTGTTCTATAGTGTTTCTTACATAGTATATTTTCGTTTTATATGAATCGAATCTCAAGATATCATATATTTACGTTTCTTTTTGTATCCACAGAAATTACTCAAACTATTCATAGTTAAAGACTTGTACAACAAGGATTTATGCAGCATACCTTCATTATTGAACCATTTTTAACAGGAATGAAGTATCTAATTTCATCTATCTTCTAATTGGCCGAACATATTAATTAACGGTTACACCTTTACACCGGTGACAAAGTAAAGAAGAGTTAGCCTTGCTTCAACTACAAAAAAATTATTAGAGAAATCCCAGAATAAGTTAACTAATTTTATAAGTATAATATGAGATGGATATGAACATAGTACAGTAAGAAAAAGTAATAAGCGTTTATGCCTGTAGAACGAAACTTAAATATATATATATATATATATATATATATATATATATATATATATATATATATATCATATATCCAATAGAAATATTTAAGCATTTTACTTATTACTTTAAAAAAATTTCATTAATAATTATTAACAGAAAAAATAAGTTTGTGCAAAAGAAGAGTTAACACTTGATACATTGAAAAATAGTTATATAGTTATATGTGTTTGCGCTTAATATTCAGTTATGCACAGACACCAATATAGTAAGCGTATATTTTTGGACAAAGTATTAGTTATTATAATACATTTACTAAATCTCCCGACTTGACTTCAGAGAAAACTTGCAGTAAGTGTTGAAACTACAGGGCCAGAAGGTGAGAAACGATTCGACTAATAGCATAACGATATTGGCCAGTCATAACAATAACAATACATGGCTGTCATTTTTCAGTTCTTTACCTGTACCTTTCCGATAACTTGTTTGAATATACGAATATTATTGTAATTAGTAATTGTATGCTCAAGGATATTCTTATTGCTCGTGTCTTATACATGTTTGTTAGTATAATTTACTAAAATTACGATAACGGCTAAAAACAATGTCTTTATACCTCATTCATAAAATGTCATTTATTATACAGGGTGTCCCATAAGTAAAGTGCCAAACTCTGGGAAAAGGTTATATGGGTCAAAATAAAGAGAAAAAGAATAATAATTTTTTTTCCAAAAACGCTTTGTTTACCAGATATCCGCCATTTTGAATTTTTTACAAAATAATTTTTATCTTTAAATTTTTTCAACCGATCTTTATAAAACTCGGTAAGTATGTTAAAATAACAGATACCTACTGTAGAAAAAAAATCAACTTTGTCCAATTTAAAATTTAAAAATGGCGGCCATTTTAAACTTTTAAACCAAAATGGCGGAAAAACGGTAAAGAATACAAAAATTCATTATGAACAATTGTTTTTAAACAATTTTATTTCTAATCTGTCAACACCAAAAACATGACAAACGGACAAAAAATAACCGAGATACATTGAAACCATTTATTGAGTGACAACACATCATGGTATTAAAAAAATGAGAAAACTAATTAAACACAAAATAAAATCTTAACACAAGATAGCTTTTTAAAAGTTATCAATTACAACAAATGTTCCATGTGTCCTCCATTCATTTCTATGACACAATTCAACCTCTTTGTCATATACACCCTCATTCTTCCAAATAGCCCAGGCTTTTGTCTTATCACCTCGCAACCTGCTACAATTCGTTCCCTTAAATCCTCAATATTGTCAACAGGGGTATGGTACACAAAAGATTTTAAATAGCCCCATACAAAAAATCCAGGGGATTAATGTCAGGAGACCTGGCAGGCCATGGGATGGGCCCCCGCCCTATCCATTTGTTTCCAAACACTTGATTTAAATGTCGCCTTACATCCAATGAAAAGTGTGGTGGTGCACCGTCTTGCATAAACCACATATTGTTTCTAAAATAAAGGGGTAAGTTTTCTAGCAGTTCGGGAAGATCATGTGTTAAAAAATTTAAGTAAGACACACCATTAAATCGGTTGGGTAAAAAAAATAGCCTTATGAGATTGTCCCCAACAATGCCTATCCAAACATTGAGAGAAAAGCGCACTTGATGCCTTCTTTGTGATATTTCATGAGGGTTTTCATCGGCCCAGGAGTGATTATTATGATAATTAAAAATACCTTCTCTAGAGAACCCAGCCTCATCGGTAAATAAAATGTTGGAGAGAAACAGAGGAAGTAATGCGATCTGTTGCAAGAACCATTGACATATGTTAATACGGGGTGGAAAGTCCCTATCAGTTAGGCATTGCACCCTTTGGATATGGTAAGGATACAACTGCTGATTATGTAGAATCCGCCACACTGAACTTTTCGTAATACCATGATCAAGCGATATTATTCTAACACTAGTACTTGGGTCTTCTTCCACGGCCGTCAAAACTATTTCTTGATTATTTAATGTCTGTACAGAAACAGCCCGTCCAGTCTTCTCAGTAAATTTTAGTGTTCCTCGTTTCCTCAAATTCCTGTGCACATTTACAAACACTTTCCTACATGGAATTCGTCGGTTGGGAAACCTTTCTGCGTAAAGGCGGCATGCCTCACGCGAATTCCCATTAGCTAAGCCATAAATAAAATGAATATCAGTTAGCTCAAGATTAGCATAACTAAGGTTCGGCATTTGAACAAACAGAATTTTAACCTAACCTGATCACATTAATGATGGAAATGAATAAAACTAAAACACTGAAAATAATGCACGATGTTGTTTGAACAAAATAATGGACTGTAATGAATTGAAATTATTCTAACAATATAGAGAAAAAACATATTGAAATGTACAAACAGCTGATAACTTGATATTTTTGACATTACATTAAAAATTGATATTATTACTATATACATTCTTCCGGCAGGAAATTAGTGATTGTCTTTATCGGTGGGAAGTTTAATGATTTTCACAACTGGTCTTCTAAATATTCCTTTTATAGTTTCCAAGTCCACCGATCTAACTGTATTGTGTTTGTCAGGATAAATTTGGTTAACTATTGCAATTGGGTATTTCATTGGTTGCACATTGTCTTCTTTGATTAAAACTACATCTCCAACTTTGATATTTTCTTGTTTGGTTTTCCATTTTTGCCGTTGTTGAAGGGTGTGCAAATATTCAACATGCCATCTTTTCCAAAAGTCTCTTCTCAGTTTTTGAACTAGTTGCCATCTTTTATTGTAGTTGATTGGGCCGTTTTCTGCACTTTTGTCAGGAAGGGCTGTCAAAGTATCACCAGTAATGAAGTGTCCTGGGGTCAAAATGTCTGTTTCAGATTGGTCACTTGAAAGTCTGCAAATAGGTCTAGAATTGAGTATCGCTTCTATTTGAATCACAAGCGTGTTCAATTCTTCAAACGTCAAAATGTGATCTCCAAGTACTCGCTTCAAGTGATGTTTGGCTGATTTAACTGCTGATTCCCATAGTCCACCCATGTGAGGGGAGCTTGGAGGGATAAAATGCCAGTTTATTCCTTTTGTGGCAGATTTGTCATGAATTTCATTACTTGAATCTTTGAAAAACTTCTTTAGACTGTTGTCGGCTCCTACAAAGTTTGTGCCATTGTCCGAGTATATGTCTTTCGGTAGGCCTCTCCTTGAAATAAATCTGTTAAGCGCTGCTAAAAAAGCTTCTGTTGATAAGTCTGAAACTAATTCCATATGTACAGCTTTTACGCTCATGCAAATGAATATTGCCAAGTAAGTTTTCCTTAAAGTTTTGCAACGTCCTCCTATTTGTTTCGTCAAGAAAGGACCTGCATAGTCACATCCAGTTTCAAAAAATGGTTTTGTCAGTGTAACTCTCGATGATGGTAGGTTTCCCATTAGAGGACAAATTGGTGTACCATTGAATTTTATACATTTTACACATCTTCTTACAATACTGCGTATTTGATTTCTCACATTACCAACAAGCCAATATTTTTGTCTCACATCATTCGTGATAAATTGAATCCCTGCATGGAAATACTTTTCATGAGTATGAGTTAAATAAGTTTTTACAAATGAGTGATTTGCAGGTAAAATAATTTGATGAGTTTTGTTGTAGTGTAGGTTCGAATTTTGGATCCGGCCACCAACTCTCAAGATTCCATGTTCATCAATAAAAGGATTCAAACTTAAAAGTTTGCTGTTCTTTTTTACTCTTCCTTTATCTTGTAAATTTCTCATATCATCTGGAAAGCTCAATTGTTGAATATGTTTCACAATGCATCTGTGTGCGTCTTCCAGTTCATGCACTGATAAAGGACCTGATATATTACACCTTTTGATGTTTTTTAAGTATCTCATGCAGTAAGCTGTTACTCGAATAGTTTTTGTATAAGAATTAAATTTGAGATACCATTCGTCTTCTTCTTCTTTAGTTGTTAAAGCACATTTAATTGTTCTTGTTTCAGGAATTGTATTTGAATCGAAACAATAATTTTCAAGATCATTCTTGTTGTTCAACGCTTGAGGTTCAGAAAGCCATTGAGGGCCTGACCACCATTTCTGTTCTTTTGTGAGTTTTTCTCCTGAAATTCCTCTTGATGCAATGTCTGCTGGGTTTTCTTCCGATTTAACGTGTTTCCATTGAGAAATGTTTGTTAATGCTTGTATTTGAGATACTCTGCTACTAACGAAGGTTTTCCACTTCATAGGATCTTTAGATATCCAAGCTAAGACTACAGTTGAGTCCGTAAACAGGTATGTATTTTCAATTGGTAGATAAGGTTTGATCTTTGCTACCATCTTCGCTAATAATAGCGCTCCACATAGCTCTAGTCGTGGAATTGTACTCTTCTTTAAGGGGGTGATTTTTGATTTTGCCATGATTAATCTTACTGTTGTTTGTGTTGACGAGACACTTCTCATGTAAAGTACTCCTGCAGATGCTTTCTCCGAAGCATCGCAAAATCCTACTAAATCATGTGTTGCATTTTGTTCAAATGAAATCAGCGGTCTGGGAATGGTGATATTTTTGAAATGTTGAAGTCCGTTTCTATGTTGATGGAAGTCGTTTGCTATTTGCTGAGGAACCTCGTCATCCCAACTCTTGCATTGTGACCAAGTGTCTTGAAGGATTAATTTTGCTTTTGTAACTGCTGGACATAAAAATCCTAAGGGATCATAGAGTTTTGCTACTTCTGATAAAATGATTCTCTTCGTCAATGGTGTAGGTATATTTGTCACATTCAATGAATATAGATATGTATCATGGTGAGGATTCCATTGCATTCCTAAAAGATTAACAGTATTGTCCTTGGACTGAATTGATACTTCAGTTTGAGACTGATCGCTGATAAGCTCTTTTGAATTTGATGACCACTTTCTTAGGTTGAATCCTGATCGACTCATTACATGTTCTAAATCCTGTTTTATTTGCTTAGCATTTTCAATTGTATCTGCGCCTGAGATAAGATCGTCAACATAAAAATCTTCTTTTAAAATTCTACTAATTTCTGGATACTGCTTCTTGACGTCATCTGCTAGTTGATGTAAGCATCTGATTGAGAGGTATGGGGCACAAGCAGTTCCATATGTGACTGTACAGAGATCATAAGATTGAATATGTTCTGAAGGATTTGATCTCCAAAGAATTCTCTGATAACATTGATCTTCTGGTGTTATTAAAATCTGTCTGAAAAACTTCTCAATGTCTGCAGTAAAAACACACTTGTGTAGTCTGAAACGTGTAAGTAAGGATACTATGTCTGATTGTAACTTTGGGCCAATGTACAAATGATCGTTTAAAGAAGTGCCACTTGTAGTTTTAGATGAACCGTCAAACACTACTCTGACTTTAGTTGAAGTACTACTAGGTCTGTATACTGCATGATGTGGTAGGTAATAGTTGTGATTCATCATACTTGTGTCACTGTTTGGGGTAGGTTTCATGTGATTTAACTCAATGTACTCATTTATGAATTGATCATAAGACTGTTTCTTGTTTTTATCTTCCTCAAATGAACTTTCTAAACGTTGGAATCGTTTTAATGCAATATGATATGAGTCACCTAAACTTGTGATAGAGGGTTTGAATGGCAAATGAACACAAAATCTGCCCGATTGATCTTTTGAATGTGTATTTATGAAGTGATCCTCACATATTATGTTTTCATCTGTACTAGCTGGTGAATCCTGTTTGTAACCAACATCCTCAGAATTCCAAAATTTCTCCATTAAAGTATTTAGACCATCATTATGTCTGATAAACAGTGTTTTGACTTTATTTGAAGCTGTTTTGACATCTGCTGATGAGATTTCACCTATCAATAAGAATCCTAGTTTTGTATTGATAGCACAAGGGGTTCCTGGTGGACCTCTGATTACTCCATCTATTAAAAGTGATGAATAGATATCAGCACCAAGAATGATATCGATGCTGCTTGATTGAAAGAAAAATGGATCAGCAAGTTCAAGGTTGTTTATGTGTGTCCAATGATCAAATGATGATGAAGACAATGAGGTGATACTGGTAAGCTTTCTCAATATGAAAGTGTTGACTCTGATTGCTTCTTGTTTTGTGCGCAACAAACAAGTTGTAAGGCCACGTGTGTTACCAACATGAGTATGACCAACACCTTGTACTTGAACATTACATGATTGTATTTTCAAGTTGAGTTTTTGAGCACAATGCTCTGAAATGAAACTTGCCTCACTACCAGGATCAATCAAAGCACGACATTTCTGAAAGTCGCCTTGAAAGTCTTGAATTTCAACGATTGCTGTTGAAAGTAATACTCTTTTTACATTATGAACACCTGTTGATAATATTTTTGGGTTTGCTGCTACACTGTCAGTAGATTGTTTTGCTACTGAAATCGTTGAGTCTTGTTTGTCACTTTTCAACGGTTGTGAAAATGGTGAATCTAAATTAGTTACTGAATGTGTTGAATTTGACTTCTGTAAATGCAATAAGGTATTATGGGGCTTTGAGCAAATTTTACATTTTGAACCTTTGCAAGCTGAAATAACATGACCAGCTGACAGACAATTGAAACATCTGTGAAGTTGTTTCACCTTTTGGATTCTGTCATTTGTGTTGAGTTTCAAAAACTCATTGCAACTGAATAACTCATGAGAGTTTTGACACATAGGACATGAGACACACTTAACCCGATTTACTTCAGTTGTGTGTAGACCTAGACCTGGTTTCATTGCTGAATTGCTTTGATTAGTCTTGAAGTTAAAACTAGATTTTACTTTATTGACACTGCTAGCATCTAGTGCATGTATGTATTGTTTTAAAAATGTTTCAAACTCTGAGAAAGAAGGGGGTTCAACTGACGTGCTACTTAACTCCCATTTAGTTCTCAAGTCTTGATCAAGTTTGGAAGCTAACATGTAAACTAACAAAATATCCCACTCTTCAGTTTTGTAACCAAGGCTATTTAGAGCTCGAATGTTCACATTTGCTGTATTTAGTAACTGTTTAATGTTTGCTAGTGATGAAGCATTTGGTAATGAAAATAATGCATTTAAATGAGCATTGACTATAAGTTTTTTGTTTGAGTATCTTTCTTTTAAAATATCTAAAGCTACATTGTAGTTAGGTTGTGTCAAGGGCAAGGATGAGATGAGACTGAGTGGTTCTCCCTTTAAACTAGATTTCAGATAGTAAAATTTCTGAATTTCTGCCAAATCATTGTTTTTGTCGATAGTTGAGTTGAAAAGATCAAAAAAAGATGTCCAATTTTCAATTTTACCCTCAAAGGTTGGTAAAATAATTTTGGGCAGTACTACTGTGTCATTTTTCCTACTGAAGCTAAATTCTTTGACTGATTGGTTTGATGGGGTTGAATTCAATTTATTTGAGTTGTTTAAAATGGTGTCGAATTCAGATTTTAGTGAATAGTAATTATCTTCAAACTCAATAAAATTTGTATCTGTATCATCTGAAGCTATGGTATCAATGCTGGATTGTACTTCACAAAATTCCAAGTAGAGTTGTTCGAGTTTTGAGTCTCTTACCTTAATGTCTGAAATTGCTCCATTTTCTACATCAAAATTACTTACAAAATTAACCATCTGTGTAATGGAAGCTTTTAGTCTGCCTCTTTTTGCTATTAGAATTTTCAAATCTTCCATTGTTTATGTTTGGAAATGTGCTGAAATAAATAACTATGAAGTATTGTTTTTATGATTAAAAACAAAACAAAACAAAAAATGATTGCCTTTTTGACTGAAACAAAATAATATCCTTTGCTCTAAGGACCAAATGGAAATGAATAAAACTAAAACACTGAAAATAATGCACGATGTTGTTTGAAAAAAATAATGGACTGTAATGAATTGAAATTATTCTAACAATATAGAGAAAAAACATATTGAAATGTACAAACAGCTGATAACTTGATATTTTTGACATTACATTAAAAATTGATATTATTACTATATACAAATGACGTTTGAAATAAACAAAACAATGATAACAACAATGCAACAATACAACTCAACAACCACATGTTTTTTCATCAGTTTATTTTAATCAGCTGATCAGCTGATTGGGGCTATTTACAACAAATGGATTTGTTGCTACCTCTTAACACACATTTCAATGTATCTCGGTTATTTTTTGTCCGATTGTCATGTTTTTGGTGTTGACAGATTATAAATAAAATTGTCTAAAAACAATTGTTCATAGTGAATTTTTGTATTCTTTACCGTTTTTCCGCCATTTTGGTTTAAAAGTTTAAAATGGCCGCCATTTTTAAATTTTAAATTGGACAAAGTTGATTTTTTTTCTACAGTAGGTATCTGTTATTTTAACATACTTACCGAGTTTTATAAAGATCGATTGGAAAAATTT
>JAQJVL010010408.1:0-12444 GCA_035578905.1 Stictocephala bisonia
TTTTTAAACTTCATTCTATGTCAGTTAATCCTATCTAGTCACTTGATTTTTTATTTTCAATCCAATGTGCTTGTTGTCATATTGACTCTCCAACGAAAAAAATATTGGATATGAACTTATATTTATTATAAGTTTAAAACTAAGTATGTAAAGTAAATTCATAAAGATTTTTTATATTAGGGCTTTAGTGTAAGCGAAACAAATTATTATAGTTTTTGATTCAACTATAAATTAATTTAAAAAAGTATGAACTTTTACTTTGTTACTTTCTCTTATATGCGTTAGCATAGAGAAAGTATTGTGATGATAAAAAAAAATCTTATAAGTTGGTATAAAAATCCGTTTTTGGATCCACTGAACCTAAAAAGTGTTTTTTTCTAAAAGATTTTGGAAATCTGTTCGTATGTGCGTCTGTCTGTGTGTATGTGCACTTCGCTAGAGACCAAACGGATGGGTACAGTTTTATTACATTTGGTATGAAGGTGTATTTAGCAAATATTTCCATACCTTTGTTTCACTTTTTTGAAATTTTATTTTTTTTTTGTTTTTAATACCCCACCCGCCCGCCCATACACGTACAGTGGTAATGACCCACCCGCCCGCCCATACACGTACAGTAGTAATGACATTAGTATTAACATTAGTCGTATGTCTGTGTGGGGGGTGGGTGGGTGGGTTAACATTAGTCGTATGTCTGTGTGGGGGTGTGTGTGGGTGGGTTAACATTAGTTGTATGTCTGTGTGGGGGTGGGTGGGTGGGTTAACATTAGTCGTATGTCTGTGTGGGGGTGGGTAAACATTAGTCGTATGTCTGTGTGGGGGTGGGTGGGTTAACATTAGTCGTATGTCTGTGTGGGGGTGGGTGGGTGGGGTAATTACACAAGGCATGGCAATACCACTGTACGTATGGGTGGGTGTGACAGTGACAGTAGTACTGACCCACCCGCCCACCCATACACGAACAGTAGTACTGACCCACCCGCCCACCCATACACGAAGAGTAGTACTGACCCACCCGCCCACCCATAAACGAACAGTAGTACTGTGTGACGTACAAAAATGGAATTTTCCTATAATTATTCTAACGATTTCAAATTTTCTGGAAATATGTGAATTACAATTCAAAATATTTTGTGAAAGCCGCATGTATCTAACTTGGCTAGTTTTTTAGTTATGGAAAAAAAATACATTTGGGAATCAAACTGGTAATTTTCTAAGTTTAGATTTTTGTGTGTTTAATATGAGAAAAAGTTTGTGCCAATTCTTTGGAACCATTTATTTTCGATATAAAACTGTAATGGATACATAAGACGAAGACTATTTTCTTCTAGAATCAGAATTAAATCACTTTATTTTGACAGTAAAACCACTGTATAGTAGCGTCATTAATCTAAACAGAACATTCTTACAAAATACATCTAAATAGTATCTATTTGATCTGTTAAGAAGTCCTAAACCCTATAATAACATTTACTTAACAGAAGACCTTTCACCGTCTTTCCAAAGCCTTTGAACACATCATCAACTTTCTCCTTAACTGATGCAGGTAGAACATTAAACAACTTTACTGCATTGTAATTAGTATATCTCTTAAAAAAGAGAGCTACCTTACACTAGCTAAATAAATAATCTTACTGTATGTAAAAGACAAAAACCTCATTCACTCAGGTGTTTAAATTTCTTCAACTTCCCGATCTACAGGAGATCAAATTTTGCAAACAGTTTCATAGAGTCTCAATTAGGAAAAGTGTACGTTTTTCATCATGGTGGCACAGTGGCTAAGGCCTCGCACTGTGGAGTGCAATTTCCAAGGTTCGAATCCCCGACTGAGCTAAGGTCGATACTTCACTCGTTGAATTATGCTCACGCACAAGCTGGTTGAATTATCTGTAACTCGTGTTACCTGGTGAGTAAAGTTCAAACATGAAAATAAAATAAATAAAAATCTTGAACATCCACTTTATATTAGTTACCTTAGAAAAAATATCTGTTTATGTTCAAAACTTTAATTTATCGAATGAACAAATGAAAATAAATTCAATTTATAACTGCTCTGTTATCAGAAAAAAACACATTTTTGAGTTTTAGAGGGTCTTAAAATAGATGTTGTAAATGAAATTGAAATCAATATTTTTGGACCATTAATAAAGTTTCTCAATACCACGAAAATGGACAAAAATAATTCCTAAAAACGAATAACAGTAGCCCGGTTTACTATTTTAGAGCCCTTCTTTTTTAAATTTTCTTTTACAAAGCGATACATGTGTAGTTAGCTAGTAGAAAAGAAAGCCTACGCCTTATGCATATATTACAGGGTCATATTGACAAGAAAGTAAAAGAAGTACAAATTAGTTATTTTGAAATTCAAATGACCACTACTTTCGAAAGTCCGGTTTGCGGCAGTTAATTTCTCTTAAATAGACCTTTAATTTGATTCTAAACTCGACCTAGGCTTACGTTGAAGATTTTCGTTCAACTCCTCGTGGGTCGTTCCCCTGAAAAGATGGAATCTTTAATGGTGTAAAACAGTATGTACTTGGCGACCATGATTATGCACAAGATTTCACTTTTACAAGTGAAGTCACACAAAGGTTATGAAAGTGTTTCAATATTTTTAACTTCTCCCTATTTTTGAATTTCATAGATGGTAAAACAATAATTTGAGTTGTAAGTTTAAGAAATAGCCTCAGTGGAGAGCTACTTGAAGTTAGTTGAAGGCCGTTTTACTACCTAGTTCAAATGAAACTATATATATATATATATATATATATATATATATATATATATATATATATATATATATATATATATATATATATATATATATATATAAAGAACTACACTTAGCAATCTTTTCTTGATTTTTTAATGTTTAAAATCGATTTCGGTCTCGAAAGACCATCATCAGTTTAACATAGAATACAAATAGGGTTATAAATATATCTTTAGAATAATTAATTTAACAGCTGATATTATAAAAATTTAAATAAAAATGAAGATGGATAAGTTGTAGATCTTGTTAAATTTTATAATTTTGTATCTTCATGATAGAATCAAACATAATATTTGAGTGAAATTTTATCTGATCGTTGAGTAATAATGATGGGTTTTCTTTTGTGTTTTTGTATATGTAAAATTTTTCAATGGCATCTAGTTTTTTACTTTTAGGTGCAAAATGGATAATGTCTAAATTTTCTTCAATTGATGTAATATTATGGTTTTCTTGTATTAAATGTTCAGCAAATGTTGATAAATTTTGATGTTTGTTTTTTGGTATATGTTCTTTGAATCTTCTATTAAAACTTCTTCCTGTTTGGCCAATGTAATATTTAGGACAAGTTGAACATTTAATTTTATAAATTCCAGAATTATTGTATTTGTTTTCATTATTTTTAGTAGAGTAGTTATGCTGTAGTATATGTTTGATACTGTTCTTCGTTCTATATGTAATTTTATATCCTTGTTTGGAGAATATGTTATGTAAAGATTTGTTAATATCTCCATGATAGGTCATTTGAATGTAGTTATTTTTTTCTTTAGTTTTAGAATGAAGAGTTTTCTTGCTGTGTTTATTAATTAATTTACTTATTAAATTTGCTTGATATCCATTATCGACAGCAATTTGTTTGATAATGTTGATTTCTTCTTGGTAATCTTCTTCTGTAAGAGGTGTATTCAGTAGTCTATGAATCATACTGTGGAAGGCTGCTAATTTGTGTGAAGTTGGATGATTGGATGTATTGTGAATTATTTGATTTGTTGATGTTGGTTTACGATAAATTTTGAATTGGTGTTTGTTATCTTTTTTAGCTATGGTAAGGTCAAGAAAGTTTATGCTGTTAGATTTTTCTATTTCTGTTGTAAATTTTAAGTTAGGATGAATTTTGTTCAGAAAGATTTCTAATAGATCTATTTGTCTTTGGTTTCCGTTGAATAGACAAAGAATGTCATCAGCATATCTATGATAATATATAATTTTCTTGGCGTAAGGGTTTATTTCAGGGTTGAGAATGTATTTATTTTCAATATAATTTAGGAAAATGTCTGCTATGATGCTTGAAAGTGGTGATCCCATGGCCAATCCTTTATCTTGGGAATAAATGTTATCGTTATATTGAAAATAATTTTGTTTAAGAGTAATTTTTGTTAATTTGATGATTTCTTGAATTTTCTTGCTGTCTAATTTATTTTGTTTTGTTAAATTTTCTTCAAGAATGGTTAAACTCTCTTCTACAGGGATGTTTGTGTATAAATCTTTAATGTCAAATGAAATTAGGATATGATTATCAGGGTAATTTGTATTTTTAATTTTGTCGATTAAGTCTGTTGTGTTTTTAAGGGAGCAGTTATTTTCAAGTGCTATTTCATTTTTTATTATATTGTTGAGGGTTTTTGCAAGTTTGTGAGCAGGAGAGTTCATTGCATTGACAATTGGTCTGATTGGTTCTTGGTCTTTGTGGATTTTGGGTTGACCGTAAAGTTTGGGAGCATTTGGTTTTATTGTTCTACAAAATAATTTTTGGTCAGGAGTTAAAATGTAAGATTTGTTGATAGCAGATTTTATTTTGTTGTGGTATGTTTCTGTAGGATCTTTATGTAATTCTTTTATATTGTTGTTGGTGATGAAATCTATAATTTTTATATGGTGTTCGTCTTTATTAACAATTACTATTGTATTACCTTTATCTGCTTTGACGGCTGTTGCATTATCTTCTTTTAACTTCTTTGATATATTGAGTATGGTACTTTTCTCGTGGTTATATGTATTGTATGTTGGTTTATTAGTGTATTTGATGATTTTTTCATGTGCAAGAATTCTTGTATTGTTTTGAATTTCTAAAGGAAGACTTTCAATTGAACTTTCAGTTTCAATGAGAAGTTTTGCATTGTTGTTTTCTTGAATACAATAATTGAAACCTTTTTCTAAAATGTTAATTTCAGCTTGATCAAATTCAATTTGTGTTTTGTTAATTAATCTAGGATAGAATTTGTGATTAGAATATTGATGTATCTTAGATTGGTTTTGTTTTGATAGTTTAAGTAATTTGTTGGTATGAATTAATTTCTTCTTTTTGATTTCTAAATTTACCCAATCATTAATTTGTGTCATTAGATTTTATGATTAGATTACTAAGAAGAAATCAACATTATCAAACAAATTGCTGTCGATAATGGATATCAAGCAAATTTAATAAGTAAATTAATTAATAAACACAGCAAGAAAACTCTTCATTCTAAAACTAAAGAAAAAAATAACTACATTCAAATGACCTATCATGGAGATATTAACAAATCTTTACATAACATATTCTCCAAACAAGGATATAAAATTACATATAGAACGAAGAACAGTATCAAACATATACTACAGCATAACTACTCTACTAAAAATAATGAAAACAAATACAATAATTCTGGAATTTATAAAATTAAATGTTCAACTTGTCCTAAATATTACATTGGCCAAACAGGAAGAAGTTTTAATAGAAGATTCAAAGAACATATACCAAAAAACAAACATCAAAATTTATCAACATTTGCTGAACATTTAATACAAGAAAACCATAATATTACATCAATTGAAGAAAATTTAGACATTATCCATTTTGCACCTAAAAGTAAAAAACTAGATGCCATTGAAAAATTTTACATATACAAAAACACAAAAGAAAACCCATCATTATTACTCAACGATCAGATAAAATTTCACTCAAATATTATGTTTGATTCTATCATGAAGATACAAAATTATAAAATTTAACAAGATCTACAACTTATCCATCTTCATTTTTATTTAAATTTTTATAATATCAGCTGTTAAATTAATTATTCTAAAGATATATTTATAACCCTATTTGTATTCTATGTTAAACTGATGATGGTCTTTCGAGACCGAAATCGATTTTAAACATTAAAAAATCAAGACAAGATTGCTAAGTGTAGTTCTTTATATATATATATAAATATTAAGCAATCAAATAGCTAAAAATGTCAAACAAATGAAACTATATGAAACTATAATGTCATTTTATACCTACATATTATTATAGCTCATAAAAAAATTTAATTAACAGGTTGAGAGATAGACAACGTTATTTTTTTAAGTATTATCCTCTAGAAAAGTAGAAGTGATAGCTCTTTTTCCCTTTATAAATCTTTAAGTGTCCCTATCTAACTATTTTTAAGTTTTAAGATTGTTTTAAGTGCATATCCTTAAAAAACAATGTTAATTATATATTGTTTTAATTATTTTATTGTCAAGAGAACCTAATATCCTATTGAAGGGCAACCGGCTTCAATCCTCTGTTAGGATCTTCTTCAGACGACGTCAGAAATGATGTAGGTAAATGTAATGATAAAGTTCGAGAACAAATAGCTCTAATTTTGTTGTCTTCTGCAGAAAATTCAAAGAGGGTTGAAATCGGCAGCCCTATAAAAAGATAGTAGAATTTCTTGACAATAAAGTAATTTAAAATGTATTATTATTTATTGATAAATAATTCGTAGGCTTAACTCTACAGCACGACAATAAAACAGAATACGTCATTGTTTACAATCGACCTTGTTAAATAGAATACTTAATTTGACTTAAGACATTTTACTAAAAATAGTTTCACCGGTGTATAAAACCTCACCTAGTAAAAAAATTGAGAATTATTTTATTAAGCTTGAAATCTTAACATATTTATAAATTCAGTAACTGAGCTGATTCAAAATCTGATCGCCATTAAAATTTATTACTATACATATTTAAGGTAAAATATGCCATAAACATGAAAATAAACATTTTTTATTCGAGCTCTTTCCTTACTGGATTTATAATTTAATGTTATAGATGAATCAAACACTTCAGTAACTAGTTATTTTGTAAGGCCTTTCGGGAACAAATTTACCATCTTCGAATATACACATACTATAATAATTTAACATTTTTAATTAATTTGAAAAACTTATGTTAAAATAAAAATAAAACATATGAATATTTGAAGTAAGAAACATACAAATAATATATATGTGTGTGTGTGTGTGTGTGTGTGTGTGTGTGTGTGTGTGTGTGTGTGTGTGTGTGTGTGTGTGTGTGTGTGTGTGTGTGTGTGTGTGTGTGTGTGTGTGTGTGTGTGTGTGTGTGTGTGTGTGTGTGTGTGTGTGTGTGTGTGTGTGTGTGTGTGTGTGTGTGTGTGTGTGTGTGTGTGTGTGTGTGTGTGTGTGTGTGTGTGTGTGTGTGTGTGTGTGTGTGTGTGTGTGTGTGTGTGTGTGTGTGTGTGTGTGTGTGTGTGTGTGTGTGTGTGTGTGTGTGTGTGTGTGTGTGTGTGTGTGTGTGTGTGTGTGTGTGTGTGTGTGTGTGTGTGTGTGTGTGTGTGTGTGTGTGTGTGTGTGTGTGTGTGTGTGTGTGTGTGTGTGTGTGTGTGTGTGTGTGTGTGTGTGTGTGTGTGTGTGTGTGTGTGTGTGTGTGTGTGTAAAAATTATATAAATTAAAAATAGTATTGGTGGGTTTTCAAATGTTTCTGGCTCGTTGTTAAGAATTCTTTGAACTGTATTATATATAAGCATCTAATTGCTTTTTATTTTGAACTTCTTTAAGTTAATTACATTTTTAAAATTGTGATTGAAATTAACTGATTACTACGTCTGATTTCTCTTCTTGATACTTTTTTTAGTGAGATTTTTGTGTTCTTTTATCTTAAGACATTTTTTATTTCATTTTTAAAAATACATTTTTTTTACAATGATAGCATTTAATTTCGTAAATTCGTGATTTTTCTTCATTTTTAATTTTGTCTTTTGGATTACCAAGTAAATATTTTAATTTAGATGTGCATTTAAAATATAAATTTACATTGATAATATAAATTAATTGTAAAAAATATACATTTTTTAAAACTTGTTTGTATTACTTTTGAGAAAGGTACATATGTAACAATTCTTCAGACAGATGTTCCTTCTTTTTTTTTTTTTTTTTTTTTAGGTATTAGTGTTTTTAGGTTTTGTTTTTATAATGTCTTTTTTATTTATCATTCTTGTAATCATTCTTGTAATTCGGACTACATCCATTAAAAATGGTGGTTTCTTTGATTTTTGTAATGTTTTTATTAAATTTTGTAGTAGAAAAAGTTGTATTAAATAAACAACGAACTAAAGAATAGTATTTTTTTAAAAGCTGAATGGAACGAATCAATTCCTATGAATCAAAAATTTTCTGTTTTTTAGTTTTATATAAATATCTAATTTAATGTGACCAGATACTTTATTTTAAGAAAGATTTCTAAAAAGAGAATGGAATAGTTGATTTTAATTTCATAAGTACATTTTATGGTTGGATAGAATGCATTTATATCTTCCATAACTTTTTGAAGATTCTTATTACTATTAAAAACTACCAAAATATCATCTACATACAAAATATCATCTACATACAAAATATCATCTACATACAAAATCAAAATTCTAAGGAAGTAATTTAACGTATTTTTTTATGCTGTTCAAAATTGCTTAAAAATATTTTGGCAAGAAACCAGATAAAAGGTTGCCCATAGGCGTTCCTTCTATCTGGTTGAAATATTCAGAATTTATTTGAAAAACTATTTTGTGACATGTTTTTCATGAATACGCTTTTAAAGAAAGTAAAAGATCAAGTGAACAATTTTCTTGTTAAAACTTCCCCATGTAATTATCGTTTAAGAGCTCTCTTACTGTTCAAGAACCACCCCTTTACACTGCAGCTTGTCTATATCACATATCCACTAAGGAGCGTCTACAAAGTTGCTGGTTTTATAATTGGTATCACATTTAATACTTCAACTGGTGGGTTAGTTGAACGATTAATAATTAATTACACTAAATACATTTTACCCTGCACTCCCTATTTATTATTCACTAGGGGACACCCCTGCACGCTTTGCGTGCCAACCTCGAACACACATGGGCTTCCGCTCGATACACAGGCCTTCGGCCTGTTATTACTATAAATAATTGAAGCTTAACTATATAACGTAAAATCACATTATTTAATTTATGTACTGTATATGAATATCTATTTATTAGTATAAATCCTCCATAATATTACTTAGCCTATTTCAAACGTGTTCATTTCATTTGTTTTTGTTACAAATGAAGATTAAACTCTTAACGCATATCGATAGGACACAAAATAAACAAGTTTATTTATTTACAAAACAGCTGTTATTAATGTACCGTACTAAAATGAACACAATATTATCCTTATGGAACAATATTTCAGGGGTGGCTTTTACCCCTTAGGAGTACTTCATCAATATGACAATACTTTAGTTGTCCTATTTAAGACCTAGAGAAACAGTGTACTACATTTCAGCTCTCTACCTACAGGGAAAGTTGGAGAATTGGTGTATTTTTCAGCATTGTTGTTGAACTCACTGCTTCCAAACACAATTTGTAACCTCAATAAATTGTAAATATAATATAAATTATGTAGCTGACCCATTATCTACATCTAATGTAACCTACATCTACTACGGTTTAATCTAACTGATTCTCTCTTAGCCTAGTGGTTAGCACTCCTGACTTGAGTGCAGGATGTCTCTGGTTCGAATTCCCAGAGGCCCAAACACATTTATATTGGTAGTTTTGGACTGTTGTCCCACAAAATCCTTAAAATTGCTACTGGCGTAGAAAGGAAAAATGCATATGTTGTCCGTAATAGTAGGAGTATCAAATATAGCACAACAAATATGGCTATTTTGTGATAGCTATAAATATTATTAAACTATACTATCTGTTTTCTTAATCATTCCTCAACTTTGAAATTTTCACTTCCACAATAGCAGAATTTTCTGGTAAAAAGAGACCAACCTTTAGAGAGAGTTCACAGTTACCAAGTTTAAAGACGGATTGCTGTTAAAAGTTTTCGCAGCCGTTCACTCTTAATTTGAAAGAAAGGAAAGCCAAGTTGAAATTGTTATTCCATTTCCATTCACAGAAAATATTTTCATTTAAATACTGTCCTTAAAATTCTCTTCTGACCTTAAAGTTATTATTAAAGAGTTTAATTTAGAATAAAAGTCCAAGATTTCCAATCGGTGGGTGGTTTAAGTCTTTAAGCTGCATTCGTGGGTGGTTTTGTCAAAATATTTTGGGTTAGTGGACTGTTTTAATGTTGTGAATAGTTACTCAATATTACACTTAGTATTGTGCTAAGGATAGTGGGGAGGGGCTCAGTTGTGTTATATTTTAAATTAACTAAATCGAACCTGATCGAAATTTATGATTTACGAAGAAATGGTTCTTTCATTCAATACCAATATTCATGTATATATTTGTAATTTAACGTGAGCTTATACAATGATTAAAAGAGTTTGAAATCTTGTGTTTTGACATTTTTTAACATATAAATATATGGTAAAATAAATTTATATTTGAGGACAGTGGTAGGAATAGAAATAGTGAACAGTTTAAGTTAAAGAATGTCTTATTTTACCAGGTTAAGTGAGGGATAATAGGGCCTCTCTAACACTTATAGTCCGAATAAAATAACTTTGGTACCGGCAGAACGGCCACGCGATACTAGTCCGGACGTCCGTGGCCGCACCGACGGTACCAAAGTTATTTTATTCGGACTATAACCTGGATACAAGTGACTTAACGTGACTTTAGAACCACGGGAGTGGCAGGGCAATAACTCTTTTAGAAGTCTCATTGGGAATCGAACACGGACCAACCGTGAGGCAAGTCACCGCGTTGGCCACAGCTACAACGGCCGATCCAATAGTAATTTTTTATTTTATATTTAAGAGTTTTATAAAGTATAAACACAGCCGCGAAGCTTGCTCTTGAGAAAAATGACAACTGGATGACGCTAGTGATCCTAATGGTCGTAACGCAAAGCTTTGACATCCCTCCGCTAGATAGCAGGGCAGTTCACTTATGTTGCAACATAAATTATTAAGTGTAAATATTCAAATCAAATCATTTATTTGTCTGCTGCACCAACTGTCTGCATTACCACCACTAGGATGGCTAGCATCGCTTGGTTGGCAAGTAGAACGATAGATCTTCACTACTGAGCGTTACCACTATACAGTGGTAGAAGTATAGTTTTATACTATGGAGCGATTTACTCACCGAACTGAAAGTTAACCAATTTCTTAAATAACAAACAAAAATATTACTAATTATAATTTGAGAATTTTCCTTATTAATAATAAACAGGAAGAGCAATCTTAAACTGTAACAGAAAATATAAACTTGTATTTTAAATTCTTCATAGGCCACATTAAAAAAATTAAATTTTGAAAAATGTAATAGTTCTATATTGTTAAATGTATGAAACAACAAAGTACATTTATCGGGTTACATTTTAAGTAACTGATATAACATATGTAACCATTCTTATGGTATAATTTCTTATATAAGTTTATTTACACGTTTTATAGCCAAACAATCGAACGAACATGTTTCTAATGTGATTGTTCCAGTAGTTCTACATTAACGTTACTTTGTATTAACTAACTTGTTTCTCAGTTCACCCTGAGAGAAATTACCATATTTATTTCACTCTCAATTAATGTTGTAGTAATATTGAAAATGGTTTGTCTCGTTTATTGAATTACTGTAATTAACGACCAGAACGTAAGTTTTACAAAAAGTATTGATTTTAAAATATTTATTATTTACAGTTTGTTTAGCAAAGATTAATATATTCGGATACAAATTTAATCGAGTTTACAATACAATCGTAATTATTTGAATTTTGTTAGCTACATCATTAATATAAAGAATATTTCATTTACCTACATCGTTTTTTCTACCTTTATCTTATTTTAAATCACAAACTTTTTGTTTAATCCAATATGTATTCTTTTATACCATGTTATATACAAAATACTTGATTAAGTTCGATAAAAGTTGCCACAAACCGTTCGTTTAACAAACATTTAAAATAATTTAGTTCCTCAAATAAAAACCGTTTACTCCTTATTCTATTTTATTATTTTTTAAAGAACTTTTCATAAGAATAAAAATAGTAAAAATATTGTCATGTGCAGTTTGAACATTTGACATCGCCTTGAAGATACTCTCTACTTCGTCTATGTATATTTTCGTTTGTGTGGTTGTCTTATTTCGTTCTGTGCTTCCTTCACCAAACTCTCGTTGTATTGATTTTTTGGCCAGCTTCCATCATATTCATCTGTGGCTAATTTTTGATTAGGTAGTGTTCGTAAATTTTGCTGTTAATTACTTAGTTTGGCTAAAGTATCGTTCATTATCTCCTTTTGTGTTTGTTTCAGTTAATATTTAATAGCACTCCCTTTTTAAATCAATTCTATCCACATTTATAGTTAGGATCATTGGTTCCGAACTGTAAATGTAAGTCATTATATTTGTTAGTTGTTATTTATTGTTATTTTTTCCAGAGTTTTTAAAATTGTTGAGCAAATGGAAAACAGTCTTATTTCGTCGAAAATCTTG
>JAQJVL010010409.1:0-12432 GCA_035578905.1 Stictocephala bisonia
ATGTGTCAAGTGAATATTGGTTTAATTCCAAAAGCTTAAATAGTGACTTGTAATTTTTTATTCGTAAATATCCCACCCGCCCATCCATACACGTACGGATATATGGGTGGGTACAACTGTACGTATATGGGTGGGTTAATACAACTGTACGTATATGGGTGGGTTAATACAACTGTACGTATATGGGTGGGTTAATACCACTGTACGTATATGGGTGGGCGGGTGGGTCAATACCACTGTACGTATATGGGTGGGCGGGTGGGTCAATACAACTGTACGTATATGGGTGGGTTAATACAACTGTACGTATATGGGTGGGTTAATACCACTGTACGTATATGGGTGGGTGAGTGGGTTAAGTACGTGTATGGGTGGGCGGTTGGGTCAATACCACTGTACGTGTATGGGTGGGTGGGTGGGTGTGTGAATCAATAGCACTGAACGTGTATGGGTGGGCGGGTGGGTCAACTACTCCTGAGTTTGACCCACAGACACACACACACGCGTGCGTGCGTGCGTGCGTGCGTGCGTGCGTGCGTGCGTGCGTGCGTGCGTGCGTGTGTGCGCGCGCGCGCGCGCGTGCGTGTGTGTGTGTGTGTGTGTGTGTGTGTGTGTGTGTGTGTGTGTGTGTGTGTGTGTGTGTGTGTGTGTGTGTGTGTGTGTGTGTGTGTGTGTGTGTGTGTGTGTGTGTGTGTGTGTGTGTGTGTGTGTGTGTGCGTGTGGCATATATACGTGTATGGGTGGGCGGGCGGGTCATCACCACTGTATGTGTATGGGTGGGCGGGAGGGTCATCACCAATGCACGTGTATGGGTGGGCGGGCTGGTCATCACCACTGTACGTGTATGGGTGGGCGGGCGGGTCATCACCACTGTACGTGTATGGGTGGGCGGGCGGGTCATGGCCAATATACGTGTATGGGTGGGCGGGCGAGTCATCACCACTGTATGTGTAGTGCAAATTTATTTCGCAAACGTCAAAATAATTTTTTTCAGTGCGTATGTAAACCATTCAGCTTTATGCTGTTCGCTGGAAAACTATATATTAATATATCATTTTGTGGTGACTTATTAAACAAACATTTACCAACGTATTTAAACTCTTACCTTACCTTACCTAGCTGGCCACTCAAACCCAAGTTGGTTTTTGGCCTCACCAACAGCTTGACGCCATCTTTGTCGGTCATCCATCATGTCCTCTGTAGCTCTTATGTGTCTCATGTCTTTTTGGACTTGGTCCCACCAGCGAAGTCTTGGCCGTCCTAAAGGTCTTCTTCCTCTTGGTATATCTTCCAAAGCTGCTCTTAAATTGGAGTTCCTGTTTCTTCTGTGAACATGGCCTGCCCATCTTAGTCTTTGACTTTTAATTGTTGCAATTATGTCTGGGTCTGTATGTGTGTGTGTGTGTGTGTGTGTCTGTGTGTGTGTGTGTGTGTGTGTGTGTGCGTGTGCGTGTGCGTGTGCGTGAGCGTGTGCGTGAGCGTGTGCGTGTGCGTGCGTGTGCGTGCGTACGCGTGCGTGCGTGCGTGCGTGCGTGCGTGCGTGCGTGCGTGCGTGCGTGCGTGCGTGCGTGCGTGCGTGCGTGCGTGCGTGCGTGCGTGCGTGCGTGCGTGCGTGCGTGCGTGCGTGTGCGCGCGCGCGCGCGCGTGTGTGTGTGTGTGTGTGTGTGTGTGTGTGTGTGTGTGTGTGTGTGTGTGTGTGTGTGTGTGTGTGTGTGTGTGTGTGTGTGTGTGTGTGTGTGTGTGTGTGTGTGTGTGCGTGTGGCATTTTTTTCGAGTATCGAGTATTATCGAGTACAGTGGTAACGGCCCTCCAAACCACACATACACGTACAGTGGTGATGACCCTTCCAACCACACATACTTGTATTATGGTGATGACCCTCCCAACCACACATACACGTACAGTGGTGATGACTCCCACCTTCTCATACACGTACAGTGGTGATGACCCTCCCGCTCTTTCATACACGTACAGTGGTGTTCACCTTCCCAACCACCCATACACTTACTATGGTGATGACCCTCCCAACCACACATACACGTACAATGGTATTGACCCACCCACCCACCCATACACATACAGTGGTATTGAAATAAATTAAATAAATTTATTTCAATACCATTCAATACCTCCCTTGTTTTTGTCTGGCAGTGTACATTTCTGCTGAACCGCCCAACGCCACAAGCCCATATATGCGCAGCTACTGTCGAGCCGAGGGGTTTCACTGTCCGCCGCTTTACAGCTTTGAAACTGTGTAGCTAGTTGTTTTATCATTACTTTAGTTTAATATGTGTTAGTAATTTATTAGTTTTTAGATAATCCATAGGGAACTGAGTATATGAATTTCAGTTAACTGAAAATCAGTCCAAAACTAATTAGTTCAGATTCCACGTAAATTGTGTAGGCCCCATAGTTTCTTTGGCTATTGGGCTAATTAAAAATGACTCTTGATAATGAAACAAATCTTATGACTTGTAATAATAATACTTTGCAAACAACTTCTACAAATAATTCTGGAAATACCTTACAAACTTCTAGCAACTTTCTTAATTACGATTTGCCATCAACCTCGGGGGTAACACCGAGGTTGATGGCAAATCGTAATTAAGAAAGTTGCTAGAAGTTTGTAAGGTATTTCCAGAATTATTTGTAGAAGTTGTTTGCAAAGTATTATTACAAGTCATAAGATTTGTTTCATTGTTTGAATCAAGATCTGTATTTTCAATTTCAGCTTCATAGCATGTTTCAGTATCTTGGGATTCATTTAAATTCGGTATTGGAAGTCAGCGATTAGATGATATGAACCCGATCGGAGATCGGCTTTCCTGGTACTTTTGGTAACACGGCTAATGTAATCCAACTGGACGGCGCGGAACGTAAACCAGATTGATAACGGCAATAAAACTAATTACCAAAATATCGGTTTGGTATTAGGATTTAGAAGCAAGTACAGGAATGGCGAGTAATATCCGCTGGAGATATTAGTCAGCAAATGTTCTCAATTCTCATGATGAATAAAATGGGTAGGAAAATATTGTTGTATTCGTGTTGTGACATGAAACTTAATTCCCCTCCCCTCGCCCCTCCCAGCTCAGGATCCCACTCATCATTTAGCTTTGTTTACTTATTCGATACGCAAAATCTTGTTAATTTACAGTGTTTTTTAGTTCTATTTTTAATTAGATTGTGAAAGGCCGGCCGTATTATTTTATTCATTTATTGGATTACTTGTAAAGTGTACTTTATATTGTAAATATTTTTCTAATTAGTTTTGTCTTGTGTTCAACTGATCGTAAAGTGATATTGTGGTGTGCATTCATTTAAATATGTCAAATAAAAAGCCTAAAACCAGTGTTTTGTGGATATATTTTGTGGTAAAAGATGCACAGAAAGAACTGCTGTATGTGATATATGTGGACAGTTATAGAATTTCGTTGCCACTATATCAAATTTGAAAAAAACACCTAAACACGCGACATCCGACTGTTCAGTTGCCTGCCGTAAGTAAAAATGAAAGATGTATTAGTAATATTAGCAAAGAAATTGCCTGTAATATTAGGCAAACAGAAAGTTCAGCTGATGCGGATGATACATGCCCTTCTACTTCGAACGTTCCTGAACAATTATCTGGTTGTATTGCAACTGACATAAGGTCACAAACTGACATGAGGTCACATTTACCTGTGACAAAAAAATAGCGAGGCTCAAAAAAGAAGGCTAGATAAACTATTATTTCAAATGATAGTTACAGATTTTCAGACGTTTTCTGTAGTCGAAGATAAAGGTCCTATTATAACCATAAGCAACATTATAATAAAATTTTGTTCTTATATTGTGACACTGTGTTTATTATCCTTCGAGTATTCTTATAGGATATTCTTAAATAAACTACATAATATTATCATTAAAATAAAATATTGTTAAATACTACTCATCTTTATAATACGCTAGTTTACACGAATAATATATGTGTCTAACAGGCTATAATAGGCTTAGGCTACCGTATGTGTATGAGTGGGTGGGTAGGTCATCTCGACTGTATGTGTATGGGTGGGTAGGTGGGTCATATCGACTGTATGTGTATGAGTGGGTGGGTAGGTCATCTCGACTGTATGTGTATGGGTGGGTAGGTGGGTCATCTAGACTGTATGTGTGCAGATAGCTTACATAAGTTAATATGTAAGCTATCTGGTAACGAAAAACTAACCTTCTAATATTTACACTGCACTAATATCGATCTCCAATATCGCCTGTAAGCAACGGCATTGCACTCCAGTAACAGTTACCAAAATAACAGTCAATAAGTCAATAAGTCATTTATTCAGTTAAAGTGACAATACAATTGCATTAACCAAGTCAACAGTGAAATGCTGTGTTACAAAATTAAAAAAGACCTATCTGGTTACATAATAAGATGCTATTTATATTTCTTAACTAGCTAAATAACTAAATAAATCTAAGGTGCACAACATGTGCTGAGTTATATTCATATGAATAACTCCTATGAACCGCCAGCAAGAAACTCATGAACGCTGTAGTAAGATCTATCCACGAGAATGGCTCTAAACTTTTTTTGAATTTTGAAAGGTTTGACTCCAACTTGAGCTCGACAGGTAATTTATTAAAAAATTTGATGCCGTTATAAAAAAGGTGATTTTTGAAAAAAGACGTGCGATGCTGAGGAATTTTTAAGTCGGTACAGTTTCGGAGAAAGTGATTATGAACAGATGGACTTTGACTTGAAAATAATGAAAGGTTCTCCTTGACAAATATCAAACAAGATAATATGTAAATTGAGGGAAATGTCAACAGGTTACTGACACGGAATATTTCCCTACACGACCTTCGTCTATGGAGACCAAAAATTGCTCTTACAGCCCGTTTCTGGAGCCGGAAAAGGAACAAGGTCCTTGAGTTTTCAGCTCCCCATATAGATACAGCATAGTTTAAATGAGGATAAACTACACCATAGTAAGCGGAAAGCAATACCTCCACGCTGGCAAACCTAGAGAGGCGGTGCAAAATAAAAATACCTGAGCTAATCCGTCTACATACGAGTTCAATGTGAGAATGAAAATTAACAGGGTGAGTATTACTAATACCGACGTGCTCGATAACGATGTAACCTTAAACCAGAATATGACGATATTTCCCATCTCTAGTGGAGAGTGGAGCACATCACACAGCAAGTGTGCACCGCTGGCTTCTATTGTTCTATTACTAGAGATGGGTAACTCCGGAGTGAACGACAACAAAGGAACTACTCCGGTTAAGGAGTTACAGCTCCAACTCCGAGTGCTAGTGCGGAACTAGTTCATTTCGGAACTAGAATAAATGAGTATTATATGTCATAAATATACACATATAAAATATACAATACTTTACTTTCTGCTGGAAAATTCATAAGACATCCATACTTTTTCTTTGTAAAATAATTAAATAAAATACACAATTCAAATTGTTAGCTGGATATAACCTAAAAATCATATGTTAGTTTCTATCTTTTTGGAACTATCAACAGAAAGGAGTGAGAACGAGATGCGCGCGCAACCACTGTCAGAGCGGCTGCTGTGTCGACGTATCTCTCCCCACTCCGTGGAACTAACATAGTTCCGGAGTTGTTGGAACGATCAAAACAAAGGAGTGAAGTACGTAATGCGCGCGCATCCACTCGGAGCGACTCACTTGAGCTTCGCTCCACGTTGAACTGGAACGACGTTCGGAGTTGGAACTACTCCGCGGAACTAGTTCCGAGTCATTATAACTCCGGAGTGAACTAACTCCGTCTGATGAACTACATTTCCCATCCCTATCTATTACAAGACCCCCCCCCCCACCGCCTACCACACAGACCAGCTGACTAGGCCTGCATATACGCTTGTGGAGCACAATCGGGACTGTGCGACAGTACTGCGGGATTAGCGGAAGCTATCTGAAGGTGCTACTTTGGGTTTTCTTAAGTTTAAGAGTTTAAAAGGCATAGAAGCACATATTTCGTAATTTCAACGTGTACATAATTTACGTTAAAATTTAAATGCGGTTCATATTCTTTTTATAAATTTCACAAGGGGCTCATGTGCTCTTATGGAGTAACCGCCACTGCGAAAACGATAATCATCGTACATCTGGCAACACTTAAAGAGATACTGTAATACAAGAGAGATAGTGAATATCCCCCACCAAACTTCTCCTACGTCTATTGTGTACAGTCTCAGTTTGTTCAAAATCTTATTTAAGTTGGCTGTTATGTTTATATAGTTTGTTTGATGGTGCTTGTGTTATTGAAATGTAGCGATTTATATTTTTTATTTGAACATTGAATATATTTTTAAAATTAAAAATTGAGTTGGTTTTTAATTTCATTAGAAACTTGAGTTTAAATAGTTTTATTTAAATTATTAAACAATAATTAAATAATGAAAACGTATTTTTAGAAGAACACAAAAACAGCTGTTTTGTTCTATCCGAAAACACGGTAATTAGAAAATACGGTTGGTACCACGACGAGCTGTGCAGTAGACTGTGACGTCATATGGGTGAAATCAGCTGGTTTGATTATTCTATTAAATACTGGTGACTAAATATACCAATCACGTGGAAGTATTTTCTAGGTACTCTGTCCGAGATGTTTATTTTTTAACATGAATGAACAACTGTCGTTGGAGACTGGAGAGGGAAATCCATTGATGCGTACGCTCGAACCACATACGCCCAGAACTATGGACTGGTCAATACTACCATTGATTTTATTCACAAATAGATTTCCCATCCAATGTTAATTTTTGAGTTTTAAAATATCAGTTGTTTTTGTGGTCCATTGTGGAGCGCTAGTGTAGTCCCATGTAAATGTAATGCAGTTTAAACCAGCTGTGGTTGCGGGCCACACAAACTAACAAAATTACTGCCACAAATATTCCTATTAGATGGTTTATCTATTGTAGGTTTATATAATCAATGATACTACTTTGAGGGTAGAGATGGGTGTTATTTAACATAACAGGGAAAATAATATGATTACTTTCGCACCCTATTACCAAGTAATAGGATTACTGGTTTTTCCCTATTAATTTTGTAACGTATTCGACAGAGCTGCAGCCACCAGCTCTCAATGTAGTGAGTGATGAACGCTGTGAACAGAACAAATAATAGGAAGGGTAATATGATGCGGCTCACGAGTACTGGTTTCACTCTATTAATTTTGTAACGTAGTAAACAGACCTGGAGCAACCAGCTCTCAATGTAGCTACTGAACGCTGTTAACGGAGCAAATAATAGTAAGAGTAATATGATTCTGCTCTCGCTTTCGTCCCCAGAAATTGATGTGCGGTTGTAAACAGAATATTGGGAGGGGAAAGCAAGAATAGCCTGTCAAAACATGAAACTATTGTCGTATTAGCCATATTTACAATGTATTATAATAATTAATTATTTTTATTTCTTTATAATTTGTTCTATTATGTAAATATACACAATTAAATATTCTGTAACTAATACGTATGTACTATTATAATATTAAAGTAGCCTCTTCTCTGTTTTATCAGAAACAAAATTTTAACATCTCATTATTCAATAGGCTTACAGCTTTAGTATATGTGTGATAGAAGCTCATATTTCGTAATTTCAACGTGTACATAATTTACCTTAAAATTTAAATGCGGTTCATATTCTTTTTACAAATTTAATGTCATGTAACTAACATTTAATAATAATAATAATAAAAGTAAGAATAATATCTTTTTTAGCTTAAAATCAATTTTAATTTAAATGCCTTGTTATTAAAAATTATTTTATAATAATTATGAGCATTTGGCTTATTAAAAATATGATAAAACAGAAAAAGTTTGTGAAAGTATATGTGTCATCTAGAACGATTTTAATACGACAATATTAACAGGATGTGTCTAATATTCACCTCTGTATAGATAAAACTAATAGCGAGTACAATTTAATTAATAGCGTGTAGTAGATCGAGAACAAAAGAAACAATGCTATACAGTAATAGTGTCACGTAGATTGCCTGACTATTTGAGGGGGGAAATGGGAAAAAAGTGGAAGCACCTGTAACACAGTAGTGGAAACAAATGTCCCATTTTTATAATTTTTGTACTTTTTATAATGTTTATTATGTAATTCAAAATGGGCCTAATATCATAGAACTTCTATTATACCAGACAGTCCCATCCCAGCCAGAAAATTTAAGACTAAAAATCGGAGTGGAGGCAGAGCAACCTAGTAGGAACCACTATAAACACTCTTATACCTCCTGATTCATGCCACTCAACTGGCCATCTCGGAAATTAGACTTGTGGCGTAATTTGATGACGTCACTCCCCGTCATGTCTCCTCGAGGTAATTACCTGCGTAGCGTGGGAACGGGAACTAGAGCGAGCCCAACCCAAACATTCAAACAGATCCTTCAACTGTGTCTCCATTTCAGTTGGCGTTGAAGGTTTTAATCTTGGAATACTACACTGGGGCACTCAGTTCAGTACCCTAGAGAACCTTGATATCCTTTTATATATGTATGGATAACACTGACGACCACCATGTTTCATGATTAATAATTTTAAAATTAAATTATTTTACAAAATTAGTTACTTTTTAAAATATAAAACCAGCAATTATAGAAATTTAAATTATAATATATAGAAACCAACTTTAAATTAAAAAGTTGTAGAGAATTTTATGTTCTTAAAACTATATGCTTTCACACAATACTATGTTGTCCAGCCTGATAATTAAAAATAAGTGTTTATTCTGGGCACTGAAATGCTAATTTTTCACTTTTAAGCCCTATTATAAAAAAAACTATAATTATTAAAACATGTCTGGTAGATTCATTAATTACTTTGGTTATTTACAAAACTTTTTTACACTGGTCAAACTTACCTTACCAAGAAATAAAAAATTTCCTTGCTTCTTGAAAATTTCATTTTGCATGTTTTTAATGAATTAAAATAAGGTTTTCATTTCAACGCTAATATAAATTATCTGTCACAACCACGTTATAATAAACATTTACCATTATAATACTTGGTTCTTCCTGTAAAAAACGATATGCCAAATGTGTACTTTAAATTTAGTTTTCTTTCTTCAACGAGCGTTGGAATCTGGTGGCGCAGATTTATAACCCAGTTACTTGGAGACAAAGTGTTTAATAAACTGTAGGCGATAGGTTCCATGCTCGGTCCTCTTAATACCGACGTCCACTTAACGGTTGCCATCGACGTGGACATTACAAGATAAGTATGTGGTGTTCATGTTGGATGGTAGTTAGGGTTTGGATTTTATGTAGAGGAGAGAACTGAGTGTCAGACTTGTCCTATGCTAATATTTCAGCATTGACAGTATAATAGAAGGTCTGTAGTCTGTACTAATAATATTTCTATTTCTGTTGTGATTTTTTTTTACCGCATGGAACATGTAAATCTTATCTTTTACTAAAATATAGCATTGTGGGTACTCAAATTGTGGGAAGTTTGTCCAAATCATGAATATAGTGTTGAATTGAAATCGGACCGTTTTAAAGACTAGCATAGGGTCTGTATGGTTGGATTTGCTTGTTAGTTTTTTTAGCTTAGGATGTATTGTTAGGTTAGGTTCGTTTGAAGTGCCGGACAATGAACGTTCAGTAAATGTAATTGTAATTGTACTTTTAAAGAAGTCTACTTTGTCTAGTGTTATGGAATAAGATCTCAGGGAATTAAAAAGACAGACTGAAAAAGCAGGAATGCTTGGATTGATATATTCAAGGAACTAAAACTAAACAGTGATCACCACTATGCAGTTGAGATCAGGAGCTGGGAGAGTTTCAAGAGAGAAAAAACGGAGTAACCTACAGTAAGTTAAATACTGTTGATTACTTCTAGTTCATTGTCCATTACCTTAAACATGATAAAAGCTAGAGTATTTAAGGGTTAACTTTGTAAATTTGCATTTATGTACTATTTTAATCTATTCGTAATTATGCACTTTCTTGCCACATCTGAAAATATGATTTCATGTTGAAAAAGTGGTGAAATATGAGTTTTTATCTCTTGAGGAGTTTGATTTAATCTGCAGAAAACTTGTTTTTTACCGAAAAATTGAAAAACTAGTTTTTTATCTGATAGTGAAAAAAACCAACTTTTTAAAAATCGTTATTTTTCAACAACTTTTTTAAAAATTTCTCAGGTTTTATGCTGAACACAAATAACTGGTTTTGTAGTAAAATTATTTTTTCACCTCGAATATTGCATTTATTACTGACATGATCTAACTTATCCTAACTGTCTATTTTCTTAACAAAAATTCGTAATTTGTGTTATATTTTAGTGTTTAGCCTCCGTGATGGCTTCCCAGCTGTCACTGGCTGGAATATAGGTGAATTCGGTTTTTGTGATTAATAGTTGTTGTATATTAACTTATGATCACGCAATGGCTGCTAATCGCGATTCGCCACAATAGGAGTTTTTCAGTTATATTTCGATAAATATATGTAATAACCAAAACACTTTTCAAATTTGTATTCAGCTCACAAAACACATGTAAATTAAAAAATGAGATTAAAATACCATTTAAATTAACGGAAATATAATAAAAAAGTACTAAAAATTGTGACATTGGTTTTTTCAAATTTTTCTGTGAAATACGTTATTTCCACGTAATAAAAAGCATATCTCGTGAAAATACAGCCAATTTCAAGCCAAATGTTTCAAAGTTGTTTAGTGGCAAGAAACTGCATGAATAAAATAATAAAATTACAATTAATTTTTAAATGCATTAATAAAATTGCAATATATATTTATTAATTGGTACAAAAATATTACAAGTAGATACCGTAGCCTAGTAACTTCTGAATAAAAAATTTAATAAGTAATAAACATAAAGTGAATTCGACATTACTGTATATTGGTTCACAATGTAGAGGCTATCAGTTATTGGATTACAGATTGTTTATTTTAGATTTGAGATAGGCCCTAACTGCCGGATATAATACTTTCGGTACTTCATAAAAAGTAAAAACTCTAATCAATGGTATCTGAGTAATACCGTTGGGTGTAAACAATGGATTAATGAGGGATACCGGGCCCTTTACCCCAATTTACATTTTTTCCTTTATGGTATCTTTCTCATTTACTTTATATATAAACCAATAATTTTTTAATATTACGTGAAATAAAATTATGTAACGTTAAACCTAGTAAACTTACTTTTAATCAGTATATAACGAGTGTGAAACTGTTCAGTATTTCCATCCAGTTAAAGGTAAAAGGGTAATTATTAGGGGGAAAGGGGTATTTTTTGAGGTAATTAAGGGAAAATTGTTAAATATTTCTCTAATTTAAGTTTTAATGAGCAAAACTGTTTCCTACACGTTAAGACAATTGCAAGAAACTAAAAAAAGCAAACATATATTACAGCAAATTTCTTCAGATGTGCTGACTACAAACATAACCTCACTTTAGTAAACACACTATCAAATTTGCGACTTATTCGCATATTTCAAAGAACAGTCAGTTGTAAAAACGTCTACGCAGGTAACTTGAATATAGGTAGTTTCACCCTCGGGTAGTACTTTACCTAATATAGTACATTGGTTGGGCCACAATGTTTAGGTTTTGAGATATTTACTGGTAAACTTAGCACAAATAAAGGCCTGTGGCCAAAATCGCCTATTTCAAAGTGCTCTAAGTTCTGAAATCTTCAGCGAAGCAATTTTTTAAATATAATACATAGGGTAGCCCCGATTTGGTTATTTAAGAAATATTTACTGGTAAACTTAGTGCAAATAACGGCCAGTCGCCAAAATCGCTCATTTCAAAGTGCTCAAGTTTCAAAAACTTCCGTAAAGCAATTTTTTGAACATAACAGGTTGTACCCTCGGGTAGTACCTTCATAATATAGTACACTGGGTAGGCCCCATTTGTTTGATTAAGTGATATTAACTGGTAAACGTAGCGCAAATAACGGCCAGTCGCCAAAATCGCCTACTCAGTGCACTACCTATATAAAGAAGGTACTACCTGAGGGCACATGTTATGTTCAAAAAATTACTTCGCAGAAGTTTCTAGAACTTAGAGCACTTTGAAATAGGCGATGTTGGCAACTGGCCGTTATTTGCACAAAGTTCACCAGTAAATATCTCAAAACCTAAACATTGTGGCCCAACCATTGTACTATATTAGATAAGGTACTACCCGAGGGTGAAACTTCCTATATTCAAGTTACCTGCGCAGACCTTTTTACAACTGATTGTACTTTGAAGTATGCGAATAAGTAAGTCACTAATTTGATATGTGTTTACTAAAATGAGGTTATGTTTGTTGGCAGCACACCTGAAGAAATATGCTGTAATGATCTTCTAATTGGGCAATATATATTTCCTTTTTTTTACTTCCTTGCAATTGTCTTATCGTGTAGGAAACAGTTTCGCCTATTAAAACTTGAAT
>JAQJVL010010410.1:0-12439 GCA_035578905.1 Stictocephala bisonia
AAATGTGAAGTGGGTTCTTAGAAATGTGAAGTGGGTTCTTAGAAAGTTTTGGCAATTTTGAAATGAATAAATGGCTGAACTGTATACCCTAGTTGTTCTAAACTGGCTGAATTATCCTTATAAATCTACTGCATATTGCAGATTAACTAAAATAGGATAACTTACTTGTATTTTAAAAAAATCCAATACATTTTTTAATTCATATATAGCTTAAAAGTAAGAATTCTCCAATAAGTTAGTCAAAGTATTTACTTAAAAAAATGATCGTCTTGATATTATAGATCATAAATTCTTAATTTATATCTTGGTTTCTGGGGATAATAGTATAATTAACTGTTGTGCTACAAAATAAACAACATTATTAGGACTGTACTCAGTCATATCAAGGTGAATATTTTTCCAGATGGGCTAAAAACCTTTTCATTCATTATAGGATGTTTGAAAAGTATGGGACAAAACTTCAGGAAATGATTAAATAGGTAAAAATAAACAAAAAAGTTCCTTAGAAGATATGTCTTATCTCGCTTAGTTTGGCATCTGTCTGTCTGTATATATTTTATTTTATTTTACTGTCTACGCCAGTGGCATTTTTAACATTATATTCATATGTTGTTGAGGGACAACGGTCCAAACCCCTGTGATAAATTTAAGTGGTTCTCCCGGAATTTGAACCCGTAATTATCTGTATTGGAAGCAGAAGTGTTAACCACTAGTAAGAGGCCTAAATCAAATGCAAAACTGGTGGTCAATCAGTCAATCAAGTTGCAAAAACATTTTACACACAATCAGAAAAATTACATTTTCTCAGTTATTTACTGTCCGATTGTAACATATGAGGTACCAAAAGATTTGCCTCTTTTTAAGCTAAATTCAATTCAATTCTGTTCACTTATTCATAAAATTATATTATAGTTTAAATAGCATAAAATACCATACACGTAGAGTGGTATTGACCCACCCACTCATACACGTACAGTGGTATTGACCCTCCCGCCCACCCATACACGTAGAGTGGTATTGACCCACCCACCCACCCATACACGTAGGGTGGTATAAATAGCATAGTTTAAGTATTATAGTTTTAGTTTACATAGCAGCATATATAATAATCTCTTTAGCATATCTGCTAATTAAGAGATAAACTAAAATTACTTGCTGTTTAAATGAACAAAAATACATATTACATAGTGTTTAATTATAATGATGGGAAACGCTTATATTTATTCAATATTTATGTCAACAGATAAATATTGTGGAAAAGTATTAGGTATCGTAACAATATTAGGTATCATAACAAATATTAGGTATCGTAAACATTTTTTGTTTTTGCTTTGGTTTTCATGAAATTTAGCATTACAATTTTTAAACGTGTTAAAATATTATTTTATATTTTAAGTGTATATTCCTGTCAAGTTTCAAGTACCATTTAGGAGATAAAGTATTTTTTTCAAAACGCACATAAAGACAGACAGACACAAAACTATTATAAATCCAGCTTTTTTTAAATTTCAAAGATACTGACAGTATAAAGTTAGTGTCCCATTTAAAAAAAAAATAAATACATTAATCTCCTATCATAGAGCTTAGTCCAAGTTTTGCAAACCATTCAAAAACTGCTTCTCCAATTGAATGAATACCGGATAATCCTCCCTGAAAAGGGTGGGCAATCATTAACTACATCATGCAAAGTGTGAGTTTTAGCTCCGCAATCACGTCACTGATCGTTCGCGATTAACACTTATATTTCCAGTAGTTGGTCTGTGTAAAGCGACTCAACATAATCTTTACAAAAAAGGTCATTCCAACTATACAAATCAGTTGGGTATTATACAAGAGAGTGGTTCTGACCCTCAGATACACCCCAGGACCAGCTGGTTTTTGTCAAGAGTTTGAAATTAAGTAGAAAATAGTTATGAGATGGTTTTCTAAATGAGTCGCCCTATACATTTTTTGGTATTTTACAAGATGGATAGATTCGTAATAGATCTTTTTAAACTCTAAGTACAGTAGTGCATCTTGTGTCATATTTCAGAAGCACTGGTAGACAGAACAGCTTATAATCCTCATTGCTCTATTTTGAAATCCTCAACGTCTTTCATATGTCTTCTCAGAGTAGGTGGGTGGGTCAACACCTGGACAATCTACCTCTTGAACATGTATTCCGTTAAGCCATATGAGAGGTAAATATTCACCAGTGGAATAGACTAGGAGCAAAGCAGTAGTCTACTAGTCTAGTGCACTGGCTCCCCAAGATAATCTAGCAAGTTGCCGCAAATTTTACTTCTAGTTCTTGCTTTAGTCACTGTTTTTTGTGGATAACTTTTAAAAAGGAGAATCGATTTAAACTGCTTGTAAGAATCGTGGATTCATTCATTCATCTCTAAGATGCCGATCTGGGCAAATATGAGGGGTGAATGAGTGTAGATGAACGAGTGTAGTCATTGTTACTGAGTTTGACTTAGCTCAGAAAGGACTACTTATTAGTAGCTCAATAGCAAGGGCAACTATGGGACCTACAGCTTTGCTTGGAATTTGAACCACTTAGTGTTGGTCTGATTAGCACCTAACTGACAAGTCTGACACTAAGTTCTCTTCCCTACACAACATCTGAATCTTGAACCTTGACTACCATCCAACTCATTGATTCTCATTGCGTTTCAGCATAAAACCATTGAAAAAGATAGTTATTTCTTCATTAGCCAATCTATTACTCTATTCAAAGCAGGCTAAGTTTTTTAACACTTATGTTTTTGTTAAATTTGTCTTTACCTTTGATTCTAAAATAATGTTTGTGTGTTTGTAGATCAAGCGTGAGTGTTCTTTCTGTTTTTGATATGTCCTGTTATTGGATCGCTGGAGCAATAGCATGAACATATATGGATTGTTTTACTGTCTGTTGGGAATAGCAACAATGTATAAATTGAATGAAAAAGGAGCTAGAACAGAATCTTTTGGCTGTCTGTTGTTGAGATGCCTAAAAGATTGTTATTTGCGATCCAGGCAAATTTATTTAACGTATAAATTTCATAAGCCAGCTACTTAATAGGAAACTTAAAAATTAAACCAATAAACAATATGCAAATAAAACAAAATCTACGGTACAATATACTTTTATCTAAGTGTCTAAATATTGATCTCCCGTCACAGCCATGTTTCGTAACCATTCAACACTCGCTTCTCCGAATGAATGAAGACCAGCCAATCCCTCCTCAGAAATCATTAGCCTAACTACCATTATGCACCAGTTTTGTATTACCTATGTAATATATAAAAATGTTCGTGTGCAAGAAAGATCTTAACTATGTGATCCATAGTTTGAACTTTGACTCTGAAATCATATGACCGATCATTTGCCATTCCCCAATATTTCCAATAGTTGCAACTTTCCTACCCATGAGAAAGCGACTCAACATAGTCCATTCCTTACGAAGAAGGTTCATTCCACTGATAACGGTCATAGGGTCTGATACCCAAAACTTGTTTCGATTATGAAAAATATCCCAAGTTAACTCCCAATTGGTTTTTGGCAAAAATTAGTTTGACTGGGAAGCTAGTCAAAGAAGTGGTTTTCTAGGTTTAAGTTGCCCTGCACGTTGTGGGATATCTGCAAAATGGGGAGATTTGAAGGAATGTTTATGAACTCTCTGAGAAATATATATAATATATCTTATTCCATCCACCATTTGTACAATATTTACAATGTATTAATTAGCTAGGAAATTCAAGCCATCATTTCAAGTAGGCTTTGGCTAGCGCAGGTGTGTTATACATGAACAATGTTCTTATCAGTCCGATAGATTACCACTTGATAAGGACGGTCACTGCAGTATGTGCTTGTCCATACGCTATCTTCACTAAATTAATAGTAAGCTGCTAAATACGGTTTAACTAAGCTAAGTGGTGCTTCACAATTACAATATTGAAGCTTGAATTATTAATTTAATCTAACAACTGAACAAAAAAAAAAAAAAAAAAGGCATCACCTCCTCAATGGTAAAACAAGTACACTATTTCTCAAGGAAAGTCTTAATACTTTTCACTAAGATATCAAACATATAATCAATTTTGCTTTTGGTAAAAAGCCATTTCTTAATTCTAGATATAAATATAGTCAGTCTTTCACATTGTTTAACCCTCCACATGATGACTATTTCACTTTAAAATGATAGGGCATTTTCAGGCTAATTGCATGCTTTCCTTAAAAAATTATCATATATCACATTAAATTAAAAACATATCACATGAATAAAAAAAAAAAAAAAACTAATACTGAGAACTTTTAAAAATGTAAAAATGTTCCGATGGTAAATTTAGACTATTATTGTAATACTTGAAATATTCAAAGTTTTTTTCTCAATAAACCACTTATAACTGTTATTATTTTGATTCAAATAGAATAGAATGCATATATATATATATACAGGGTGTCCCGTAATAAGTGACCAAAATTTTACCAGGTTATATTATAGCTCAAGCCAAACAATTTTCATCATATAATGTATAGTCCTATCTTGCTTATTTTTCCGTCTGTCTGTCTATCTGTTGTTTTTATAAAATATTTTTTATCTCTATAACGGTTTGAGATATTAAATTCAAAATTTGTAGGTTTGTTTATCTTTACAGTGTTGATGTTAAATAAAAGTTTACAAAAATTACCATTTACCGAAACAAAATGGCAGCCATTTGAAAATGTCAACCCTTAATAATTTTTAAAGGGGTAGTTTTAGTAAAAAATTATAATATACATAAAAGAAACCCCTTTTAATTAAAAACATTTTGGTACTTTATTTAAACTTGTACAATAAGTGGTTACAGAAAAAATTGCAATAATGTAAACTCAGATTTTTGTAAAATTCACTTACTTTTGTTTTAAATTAGAACAGAAAGTTAAACTATGAACACTTTACTTATCAGCTGATTTATCATCAAAACAGCTGATTTGTATTTAACAGCTGTTAATAATTTAACTAACAATCAAATATTGTGTTGATTTGTTTACTGCACTTTACAAGTAATGTAATAGAGTTTTTTTAAACAGAAAGTTAAACTATGAACACTTTACTTATCAGCTGATTTATCATTAACACGTTCACTGCTGACTAGATTTTGTTGCACTAAGCCCTGTGCTGAACTAAAAAAAAATTGCTTACATATGTTTTACTCTTCAAAATATTGTTTATAACATCAGTCAAGAAGAATATAACACTTTTCAATGTAAACAACAACAAAAATAAAAAGGACGCAAAAACGCGTCCTCAGCACATAGCATCAAATATAAATGTGATGTGCTGAGGACGCATTTACGCGTCTTTGTTCCTATAGCAACAAATATTACTATATTATAAAATAAACATGCAAATAATTGTTTGATGGACACTTACCATTTATTTACATTCCTGAGTGTTGCTAAAGTCCACAATTAACACTTTAAAAAATATATTATTTACACTATTTACACGTCTAACCCACTACTGTCTAAGCGTGGTAGTTTTCAAAGCATGTTTGAAGGCACAACGCTGGTTGACCCGGACATGCTTTGCACTGATAAGAAGTGTCTTTACGCATTCCATTACGTGTACACACTTTACATTTTTTCCGTGCCAGTTTCCCATTGCCACCTATTGGTAATTTACTTGGTACGTGTTGCCTTCCCCTTTCTTCAGCGCCAACCTCTGTATCTGCAATGTTATTTTCTCCAAATGCAAGAAGGCTTTTGATTATTGCCAGTCTAAACTCAAACAATGTTAGTTTTTTTCCAATAACATATTTATTGTAGAGAATGTGGGCATTTATTATTCCCATTTGGAGAATATGGATCATGATCTTCTTATACCAGCGAACGGTTTTCCGTTCGCACGGATAATAACTCATGAGCTGATCCTTTCGGTCTATTCCACTCATGTAGTTATTGTATTCAATAACTGGTAATGGCTTTTCTTTCTCCTTTCCTCGTCTATTCACTGCGACCTCCATGACGTTTTCATACTGTTTGCTTATGTAGGCGACATCCCTTACATCCTTCCACTTCCCTACCATTATGCCATCACAATACTTAGCGATGGTTTCACCTTTCTTCAGTTTGGTTTTTACAACCTCAGGAGAAACATCTTTTCTGTCCGCATGTAGGGTGCCCGTGATGTAGGTTTTCTTCTCGATTAGTTTTTTTGTCAAGGAAATGCTATTATAGAAATTATCAGCATATATCGAGTAACCTCTACCAAGACAGTCATCCATCAAAAATAAGACAACCTTTTCAGCATGCCCTTCTCCTGATAAAACATCCATGGCACCAGCATACACTGTAAACCTTATAACTAGGCCATTTGGTTCTGTGAGCATGTACAGTTTTATATACTTGTGGCGCTTATTTTTAATATATTGCTTGAAAACAAGCCTGCCACGATATAAAACCATTGATTCGTCTAATGACAATACCTTGCTAGGTGTGTAAATATTGCTCATTTTGTTATTGAGATACTGAACTGCAGGTTTAATTTTATGTAACCCATCATTGTCATTTTGGTCGTCTTCTGATATGTGCAAAGCTCTGAGGATCAATAAAAATCTATCACGGCTCATATAATCCCTAAAACATGTGCGGAACAGTTTATAATAATAATAATAATAAATAATAAATGTATTTATTGTTTTCACAGGTACAGATTAGTTTCACAGGCAAAATTATTGATCACAATAAAAAGGCACATTTGATGAAAAATAAAAAAAAAAACTTAAATAACTAAAGAAACACAATTATAACTTATGCGCCTACATAAAGTACTCCAAATTATATAATACATTCTCGGTTACAATACAATAATATAAATACAGTTTAAATACAACCAGACATAAGCTAAATTATTAAACATTAGATTAATTTGTAATGAAACAGATATATTCAAAAACCAAAACAAACAAAAGAAAACAGAAATACTGAAACCTGCGAAAAACAACTGCGACCCCAACAGACCAAGGGCCCAATTATGGGGGCCGCATGAAAAAAAAATATTAATAATTAAGACCTCCATGCCTAAACAAAAATAACAATACTTAATTTTTAAAATTTAAGGATTAAAAACTCTTTACTCTTCCAAACAATGCTTATTTGAATACATTAATAAAAATAAAAAATAAGTAGGCCCTATAAAAAAAATAAAACAATCCAAGAAATGAATTTGAATAACTAAATTAATTTAGGTTGAGAAACCTAGTTGTTCCAGCAATCCTTCAAAGTATTAAGTCTTTACATGTTGCTCTGAATACTGCCCGTGACATGTCTACATCTACACCACCAGCTATGGAATTAAACAATATGATTGTAAAATTTAGAAAGGAGTTAGCATGAGCGGCAGTACGAGCCCCACCAGGGTATAACATATAGCCAGCGCGCCTACCATAAGCCGGCACACACCAGTTTATCTTACTTAAGGTCGCTGGGTCATCCACAATACCTCTCATAACACCATGCAGGTAAAAAAGTTGCGCTAATTTTCGTCTCTTAGACAACCTTTCGAAATCAAATAAATTTAACATTTCTTCATATCTAATATGCCAAATTGGATAATTTAACTGACCAAAATACTTAAAATACAACAATCGCAAAAATTTCTTCTGAATTCTCTCAATCATTTCACAATATAGTTGAGTTGATGGGGACCAAACTATAGATGCAAACTCCAATCTGGAGCGAACTAAAGATCTGAATAAAATTTTAAGTGTTTCAATGTCTCTAAATTCTTTTCCAATCCTTGAAATAAAACCCAATGAACAGTAAGCTTTCTTCACCACATTTAACATATGGTTTGAGAAACTCAAGTCATCTGTTATTAGGACTCCCAGATCATTAAACTGGTTCACTCTACGTAAGAGACAATCATTTATTTTGTAAGGAAATAAATATGGTGTTTTCTTTCTATGTATTGACATAACACAACATTTATCAATATTTAAATTTAAAAGATTATCTTGACACCATTGTGTAATAGTATCTAAATCATGCTGAATGTCATTGTGGTCAAATGCATGTCTAATAATTTTAAAAACTTTTAGGTCATCAGCATACATTAAAGCATTTGATGTAATATGTTGGGCTAAATCATTTATAAATAAAATGAAAAACAGAGGGCCCAAATTACTGCCCTGAGGAACTCCAGACCCAGCTGAAAATAAATCAGACTTATAACCCCGATAAGACACATACTGCCGCCGGTCCTCCAAGTATGAACAGAAAAAATGAATAAAGTTGTCAGAAAAACCATAATAGTTAAGTTTTGATAACAGTACTTGATGATTTACACTATCAAATGCCTTTGAGAAATCAGTGTAAATTACATCAACTTGATCTCTTGAATCAAGGGCACGAGAAGTGAAATCAACGAAATTAACTAGATTAGTTGAAATGGAGCGAGAAGGCATGAACCCATGTTGGCTCTCAGAAATATAAGGTTTAATGTGAGGGAATATGGTGTCATACAGAATGATTTCAAAAACCTTCGCAGGTGTACTTAAAATGGAGACAGGTCGATAGTTTCTAATGTCTGATTCATTTCCTTTCTTAAAGATAGGCGTTATTTTAGTTTCCTTCCATAATTTTGGAAAGGTAGATTTCTGCAAACAAAGATTAAAAATATGGCAAAATGGTACAAGAAGTAATTCAGAGCAACCTTTAACATTTAACTTTATCTGTACTCCAATAGTCTTGGAGTTTGGGCATTCGGACAAACCCAGTATGAAACAAAATACCCAAGAATGTTTTGAATTCTGTCAAATTTAGGTCCTTCCACTGACAAATCCGGGATTTTTCTCTAGTATTTTCAGACAGGAAAATTTCTTCTGCATACCTATTTGTCTCCCTAATAATACCTTCTAGAAACTGATCATCAATAATTAAAGAGAACCAATCTATTGGTTCGTTACCAGGATTTGGAACTCTCAGCCCCACTTGTTCATTGAAAAGAAAGGTTTTTAGCTATGGAATATCGTTCCAAGGCAACACAGGTCGGGGTACTCCTCCCGTGAACAGGGCGTGGCGCCGGTGTCACATTATTTAGTGCAGTACTAGTACTTGGTATCGGCGGTGTGCTGGACACAGGCAATGGCACCGGTGTAGTGATATTATATAGTGCAGTACTGCTAGTAGGCCTACCTGGCGTCGCCGGTGTGCTGGATGCAGGCGATGTATTATTACTAAGTGTGTTTGAAGTGCAGTCTACAACCAATGAACTATCAACCTCACCATCTGAGAAGTTATATTCTTCATCACTTGATTCTGTATCATCACTTGGCTTGTAACTGTCACGACTACTAAATACATCAGAATCTGATTTGTAAATCGCGTGCCTTTCAATCTCACTCACGGTTAAATTGTCAGGATTACGGCAATTATTAGGATTGTCACCACTCATTTTAATTAACCACACACAACACCACATACATCCGAATTGCAAACGAAACGTACTCACGTATAGGTTAACTCCCAAAGAACATGAGCATATGAGGTTATTTGTTGTTCATTAATAAGCTGGGCGGGAAACAGCTGAGCGCCCAAGGACGTGTGAACGCGTCCTCAGCACATCGCGAGGCACAGCGAGGACGTGTAAACGCGTCCTCAGCACTGAACGTGTTAAAACAGCTGATTTGTATTTAACAGCTGTTAATAATTTAACTAACAATCAAATATTGTGTTGATTTGTTTACTGCACTTTACAAGTAATGTAATAGAGTTTTTTATTGTTATTCATTCACATCCATAAATAGTAAGTTTGTTTGCAGTATTCATGTTTTTTAATTTAATTAAAAATAACTTCTACTAAAAATGGAACAATTTACTGTAGCTGAATATACCGATATTCATTACATGTACGGATTAGCTGATGGGAATGCCAGTTTAGCAAAAATATTGTACGCAGAACGTTTTCCTGCTAGACATCAACCAGTTCGCAAGGTGTTCAGTGCAGTTCACCACCGTCTCCGAGAAAGTGGCAGTGTTACCAAGAACTCGTGGAGATCAGGCCGACTAAGGACTGTTCGGATACTCACTTTTGAAGAAGCTGCCTTACAACACATAGATAATAATCCGTCGACAAGTACAAGGGCCATAGCATACGACATGAATGCAAGTAAAAGTACCGTTTGGAGAACACTGCATGAACAATTATTATATCCTTTTAAAAGTCAAAAGGTACAGGAATTACAACCCGAAGATTATGCAAAAAGGTTGGAATTTTCTCGTTGGGTGTTACATGAAGAGGTAGATTCTCCAAACTTCTTAAGGAATGTTCTCTTTACTGATGAAACCAGTTTTACTTGTGAAGGAATATTTAATTTTAAAAATAACAATGTTTGGGGACAAGAGAACCCACATGGAACAATTCAACGCCATCACCAAGTTAGATTTTCTGTTAATGTGTGGGCTGGCATAATAAATGACACCCTAATCGGCACATACATTTTGCCAAATAGGTTGAATGGACAAACATATTTAGTTTTCCTTCAAGATGTTTTGCCAGAATTACTCGAAAATGTACCTATTGACATTAGGAGAGAAATTTGGTTCCAACAAGATGGAGCTCCAGCTCACTTTAGTAATGAAGTCCGGCAACACCTTGATACAGTTTATGAAAATCAATGGATCGGACGCGGTGGCCCTGTTTCTTGGCCCCCGAGATCCCCAGATCTAACACCGTTAGATTTTTACGTTTGGGGACACATAAAGCAATTGGTTTATTCAACTCCAGTTCGTGACGCCATGGACTTGGTTTCTCGAATTGTTGAAGCTGCTGCAAGAATTCAAGAACAAAATGCTTTTGAAAATATTCGACGTTCAACTTTACAACGATTTAGACTTTGCAACCAGAACAAGGGAGGACATATTGAGCATTTACTAAAAAATAATAACTAGGCAAAGTTGCTTAGCGATAATCATTAAATTTTACAAAAAATGTTTAATATTGTTTTCTAATTTAAAACAAAAGTAAGTGAATTTTACAAAAATCTGAGTTTACATTATTGCAATTTTTTCTGTAACCACTTATATTACAAGTTTAAATAAAGTACCAAAATGTTTGTAATTAAAAGGGGTTTCTTTTATGTGTCTTATAATTTTTTACTAAAACTACCCCTTTAAAAGTTATTAAGGGTTGACATTTTCAAATGGCTGCCATTTTGTTTCGGTAAATGGTAATTTTTTAAAACTTATTTAACATCAACACTGTAAAGATAAACAAACATACAAATTTTGAATTTAATATTTCAAACCGTTACAGAGATAAAAAATATTTTATAAAATCAACAGATAGACAGACAGATGGAAAAATAAGCAAGATAGGACTATACATTATATGATGAAAATTGTTTGGCTTGAGCTATAGTATAACCTGGTAAAATTTTGGTCACTTATTACGGGACACCCTGTATATATATATATATATATATATATATATATATATATATATATATATATATATATATAAGTCTGTTCCAATGTCACCTGACTGGTTACTTACATCACTGTCACTTGCGCCACTAAGATCATCTAAACACTCCCTAATCGCACTAGAACGGCTTAGTTCACTCATAATAAAACATAGACTAACACTACATACGAGAATAACAACAATAAAAACAGTAAACAAACATGTACAGCATATAACAACAGCAAATCAAAACAACTACTGACACACTACAGCTGAACACTACGCAAGGTAGCAAACCCAATCAGCTGTTTGTTATAGCCCCACTACTTCCAAAGACTTCCATATATCGATTCCAGTTATACTGGTGGAAAGGGAATTTATTCCTCTTTAATACTATATAACGATCAAGATTATTGCGTAGCCGGTTACAGTTGTAATTTTACGAAAACTAATAGTCGCACAGTGCGACTCTATCAATACAGAAGGGTCTAACTGAGTCGCACCATGCGACTATCATATGGAGGGTTAAGGTGTTATGGTAATTGGTTGTACAGTTTAGGCCCTAAGTATATGACACTTTTTAAAAAAAATAATTTATTTACCTTTGGCCTAACAAACAAACCTAAAGTAGCACTTCTAGTTCCACTATAGAGCCTATTAACTGCCGTGTTGCCACTTATAATATAAAATACTTTCAAGACCTTAAACACAAAAAGATGACGAGTTGGCAAAAATGCCTTAACTGTAATAAGATTATAAAACCAAAAAATTAGGCAAGCAAAATAACCAATTCCTTGAAATTTAGCTAAAAGAAGTGAGTGATTTTTAGTATTGAAGGCTCTGTTTAAGTGTATGTATTCATGGTGTAACTAAAAGGTTATGTTTGTTGTGCATTTTCAGATTGTATATGAAATGAAAAACGTCTTTATTTAATCAGGCGAAGTTAGGACTAAAAAGTCCCTTCTACCACTTAACCTGAAAGTGTATACATGATTCTAAGAAAAAACAAATAATTTTTTTAATTT
>JAQJVL010010411.1:0-12430 GCA_035578905.1 Stictocephala bisonia
AGTCAACAACACCTGTTTTTTAAAACATGTTTCTAATTTAATAAACAGTTAACATTCCAATAATGAGTTTTTATTCCGTAGTGTAGTGAAAAGTATCGTTTCAAAACTCGAGTGAAAGTGTTTTGTATGTTCTCGACCATTCGAAGTGCTCGACAAGTCTCGCACTTCAAACATATGGTCTCGAACATGCAAAACCCCACTTTCCACTCTTGTTATGAAATATACTATTATTCTTCTCTCAACCTATCGTTTACCACTCGTGCTCCTGGTCTCAAATTGACTTAATTTAAGGACTGACTCAGTCATCAATAAATCTCTTTCATTTCACAACGTCTAAGTTCATGCAAATATATATTACGTTTTCTAAAACTAATATGTTTTCGTTTAATTTGGTATATTATTTGCTCATATTACATTATGTCTGACGTATGAAAATATACAGGGTGGGAAAAAAATATGAAAACGCTTTCACAACTGTTGCATGACTTCATTTGTAAAGGTGAAATCTAGTACATTATCATTGTTATAAAGAACATACTTTTTGATGCCATTAGTGACTTTACATCTTTTCATGGGGTCGGCCCACGAGGAATTGAACGAAAATCTTCAACATAAGCCTAGGTCGAGTTTGGTATCAAATGAAAGGTATATTTAAGATAAATTAATTGCCGTAAACCGAACTTCGAAAGGATTATCCTTTCCAGAGTAGCGGTATTTGAATTTCAAAGTAACTAATTTGAACAATATTATTTATCCGCTATTTAACGGGTTTATGTAAATTATTGTGCTCAAAAATTATTCTTTATGCAACACAATTATTAAAAAAATTTAAACTATCAAATTATCCATGGAAAAATAACGTTATTGTGAAAGCATTTTCATATGTATAAGTTCATAAAATACGGGACCAATACCGTCCCGCGCCCAAGTAAGCTAGGGCGTCGGACAAATTATATAAATAAGCGATGGTACCTTGAAATCCGGGACGTTTAGAAACCCTGACAGCACCACCCTCACGACTTGTATTAATATGCCTTGTACACAATCGTGCATTGTTACTTTACTTGTGTCAAGTGCACGTGTTATCGTGCATTCCAACGCTAAAAGTTTGACATCTATCTGTGTACATTTATCTGTTACGAGACGAGAAAGTGAATAAAGAAATTATAGTTTCATAATGACGACAAGAGGGTTGAAGGACGACAGAAAATACGCAGGTACGCAGCGGAACCTTTGAGAAAACTTGTAATACCAAGAAAATAATTAAAGAACATAATAAATTAAGAGCACAAATGATAACTACCATAAATGGCGATATGTAGGCTACACAGTAGTAATATGAATCTTCCATTACGAGTAATCGTCCATCATAAGTTTGGGTTTGTGTTTTATCTTTATTGGCCGTAAAACTACCATTGTACGTGTAGGGGCTGGCGGGTGGGTCATTACTACAGTACGTGTATGAGTGGGCGGGTGGGTCACTACCACTGTACGTGTAGGGGTGGGCGGTTGGGTCACTACCACAGTACGTGTAGGGGTGGGCGGGTGGGTCACTACCTACTGTACGTGTAGGGGTGGCGGGTTGGGTCACTACCAATGTACGTGTAGGGGTGGGCGTGGTGGGTCACTACCACTGTAACTTGTAAGGTTGGGCGGGTGGGTAACTACCACAGTACATGAGGAGGTTGGTGGGTGGGTCACTACCTATGGACATGTAGGGGTGGTGGGTGGGTCATTACCATAGTACTGAATGGTCGGGGTGGGGCGGTTGGGGTCAACTACCCCAGGTACAGTACATGGTACAATACAAAAAAATAGATCCTCCAAAAAAAAAAGACTCATAAGTTTATTTGATGTAGAACTTTTCGGTAATTTTGGTTGTCCACTAGTCAGGAAACGCAACAGTCTCATGTCGTGGCAACTTTAACCAGATGATTTTTTAAAATTGAATAATTACAAGTGACGAATTGTCTATCTTTACAAATAATGTAGATCTCAGAACCGTAGCCACAAACTTTTAACAATGTACAATAAAAACGGTTCAACATCTTCACTGAAAATAAATCAGAACAGTTCTTTCCAGAAGCTAAACAATTTTTCTGTAGTTACGTAATTTTAACGTTTTTCATGATGTCACGCATGAAATTCTCCATAACGAACATCTCACGTGACACATTCACCAGCCTCTATGAAGCTGGATCACGAAGGGAATGCACTTTCCAAATTATCAGGTTACCTGCCACATCCAAATGGAAAACGCGAGAATATTGCCAGGGAGCTGGCATGGCATACTAATGTGGAAAAATCCCCACAAGAGAGAGCGACAGCGAGGCGCGAGACAACGCGCGGGTACGCACGGCAGCGTGGTGCGGTACTGTGGGTGGTGTTTCGGTGGGGGTTCGTGCGCACGGCCCCGGGGAGTGAAGAGAGTAAAGATAGAAGGAAGGGGGCTCATAGACACGCCGAACCAGCATTACCAACGGGTGCTCGTTTTCGGTAACATTTAGCGGGGAACTCTCTAGCAAAAACTACTACTTTTTAAAACCTATAGTATTTTAGCTACAATCTAAATACTTACGATTGGCTTATTGTCTGATACCTAAAATTATTTACTACAAGATTCCATTAGATATTTATGAAGTAAATTTAACCATGAGATGTACCACCTCCGCCATATAGGGATTTGATTCTCCTAAGGCCATGTTATTTTAAATCAGTTAAATAAGAATTACAGTTTTATTTATGAACGTACAATTTAAAACTTGACTTTTTTTGAAAGGCAATCACAATAGTCTAGTGGCCTCCTAATACAAATTAAAAAAAAAACTATTTTTGGTTTATTTTTTTATATACCAAAAATTTTTGTTCTAAATTATATTTTTTTTTAATAAACCAAAATAGTTAGAAAATAATCTGCCTCAGGAGAACTCTCCTAGCCTCCTTGTCCTAAAAAGCCATGTTAATTTGAAAAACGATGCTAAAAAATGTGAACGCGAAAACTTTGTCACGTGAATAATGGTTCAAAAGAAAAACACGGGTTCAGTTATCAGTAGATAACTGGGTCTGCCTGGTAGCCAAGTGGGGAAGGAGAAGTAAATCATACATGGGGATGGAACGAAGAACGAAAGACCGTCAACTGAAGGTCAGCACAGTTGTTAAGAATTCCAAAGTCCAACACCGTCGAAAGGCTCGAGTGCTACAAATTATGTCAGCAGAACAACTGATAGTTTGTATATACATTAATTTCATTCTTCCATGAATTGACGTAACCATCCTTTTACAAGACCTGGCAGTTCCGGTTCAGTGATCAGGAGGAGGTTAGACAGTAATACAATCGATACCTCCTCACTATTCGAACCATCCCATTGTCTTGAGTACTCCCCCAAGGCCATTCCTTTACATAGTGTTGGGGGGGGGGGGGAATCTGACGGTGGCTGCCTCTCTCCACCACTCTCTACTAACTTCAGTGGTCGTCCGGTGTGGAGCACGATGCTTCTCCAGTTAGGCTGCATCACAGAGAAAAAGGTCTTATGGCCACAGCGAACGACTCGGTGGCAGTTACAACTGATTTAATTCTTTATAAATTCTTTACTTCGTAATCCTTTTGGATTTTGGGGTAGTAAAAGAAGGGGCTGATAAGGTGCTGACCTTAAACATAAGCCATGTAAGGATGCCATTTAAACCAGAACTGGTGGCTAATGTAACAAAATAAAATTTTATCAATTAACATTACAAGGATGTTAACTCCATTATTTAATAATATTAACTGTTAAATATGTTGATAAATAGTGCAAATTCTAAGAAAAGGTACTATAGTGGGGGGGGTGGTGGATTTTTTCCATAAATAAGTTTACCATAATACTTTTTCCTATGTCCATTTTTTCACCTTGATAAATTTGCTAGGCTAAAAATGTATTATAGTATAACCTAGTAGTGCTAATGATAAAACGTCTAAAATTAAAAACTAATATTGGTAGAGGACCTCTCAACAAAAATGAAAAAGTGGAAAACAACTGGAAAATTCACTACCGCTTGAAAGATGATGAATAACCACCTTCAAATTTGGCTTGGTTGGTGAGAAGTTGAAGTTGTGGCGACTGGTGTAGGTCAACTAAAACAATTATGAAATAAGAAAGGTGACATATCACATTGAATACCAGATTAGTCGGTTAGATTTAGACTTGCATTTCGTCTTAAAGGTAGAAAGAAGCAAGGGGAGATGGGTGTTTCGAGTTGAAGTCCAGACTTTGATTGTCTTCTTGGAGTAGTAAAATGAAAAAATATTTATCCTGATTAAAACTGTTGTAGAAGTACTATTGTAATGTATTTAGTTGTTTTTATAACGTAATAGCCGACAGTTTTGCTTCGCTACGGGGTGGTTCTCTAACCATTACATCAATAAAAAGCTCAGCCTGCTGCCGTTCTCTACATAAAACAAATCGAATAATCTAGAACCCCCAATAAGTCAACTTTAGGGGAATGTAAAGTAATGCAATCGTTCCAGAATTAGTAGAACTGAACCTTAAAAACATTTCACAATCAAAACTAATTTTTGCCAAGCTTTTGAGCATGTTTATGCTTCTTGTATCAACTGTTTGAAATAAATTATTCATTTAATGCCAATGTTATTTTTATGGGGGGAAAGAAGCGCTGAGGGACTGTTTTTATACCCTCATAGGAATCCGAAATTTTGGAAATAATTGCTTAGTAAGTATCTTTAATACAAAACTATCATCTCTCCTTAATTTCATCAAAATGCTATTGGAACTTTCCTGGATGATTGAGTAACCTACATCTTTTTCTAAGTATATTCAAAGATTAGAGCCACAATTTTATCATCACAAAGATAACTTTTAACTTACTATAAAATCAAAGAAAAGATACATCAGAACATAATGATAGCTCTGAGGAATATGAAACATTCGTCCAGGTATAACATCCAAATCTGGACGCGGCCATCCGATGTTTGACACAACCCGGATCTAAACGGTGAATAGAAATTGGTAGCCAGTTTCTGTTCTGAGAAAATGAAAATTATTATTTTTTAATTTTCAGTTTGAATTATTTTTGGACCTTTCCCGTTACCGTCATCGCCACTATTTTTTTTCGCAAGTAAGGTTAGGTTAGGTGGTTACTGAAGTTGATCACAAACTGGTAAATCCAATGATTGACTTACCGTCGAATGCGATCTCTAAGTGTAAGTTCTTGAAAAGAGATAAGATAAGGCCAGCGATATCGGATTCCTAGCAGATAAGGAATACTAAAGTGGACGTAAAAATTAGTGGGGAACAAGTTATTTAGAGCAATAGAATAATCATCAAGCGGTAGTGAATTAACGGAAAAGATCCGTTTATTTATTTTAAGATAACCGTTTCCCAAAATTGCCCAGCTACCGCTGGAGAGCCGATTACCCTATAGTCTATAATATAGTCCGAATAAAATAACTTTATTACTAGCGGAACGGCCGCACGCCACTGGTCTGAAATGACAAAACTCTGAGCTTTAATTTGCTGTCAAACTTAAAATAAGTAAGCAATAATTTTCAAACTAATTGTATAGTGTCCACCATGTTATATTCTTTAAGAACAAATTATGCTGGCGATTTTGCTTAAACTAATTTGCTTTTTATTGTAATATTTGTGTTTAAGAACACGTTTTTATGAGTGAAATTTCTCTTGAGTCATCTTTAACCCGTCACTGTAGCGAGAATAATAATAATAATAAAATAATATCTTGTGAATGGATGACAATTTGATTAATCGTGATTAGTTTGATATAAGTCTCATTTAATAATTCAAACAGGTTAATGAGAAATTAATTTTTTTGTAAACCATTGAAAACTCGGTAATGACAAACACTAGACAAAATTTCTTCAAACTTAGATTAATCGTGTTGATTAAGTGACACTAAAACCGTACTCTCGTATTAAATAGAATTTTCTTGAACTAGGAAGAAAAATTCAGGATTTTTCAAAACTAGATTGTCAACAAGGCAGCGGTAATACCTCACGCACATTGTATAGTCACTGGCTCAGCTCTGGCCTTTTCCATTCCAAACACTTATTGTCAATTACTAATAGAACATGACCGAAAATTTGAAAGAGCCTAAATATTAGAATTGCAATGAACACTGATAATTAAATATACACTGAATCCTATAGCATTATTGTCACATCTCAATAAAAACACTTGTAATATCACTAAAAATAAATTACTGTAATCAAAATAAACTAATGATTAAACTATACTAAGCACTGTTATATCGATTAAGAGGGCTCTAAAGGGAAAGAAAATATAGAAGTCATGCGACACTGGCGATAGAAGTTGGAACTACGTCCAGTTTAATCCGCCGGACGAAGTGCAATATAGTCCCAAGAATCATTTCCTGTATAGTAGGTTTCCGTAGTATTTTCAACCGGAAACCCAATTACCCCTTCCATCCCGTCTGACGTCTCCTCAGGGTGGCTACACGCCCGACCTTCTCTGTCTGACTTCTGCAGAATGTATGTTGAGCCGTAAAGGCCAATTTCTTTGCAACAATTGTCAATTTTCCAGTCAGTACCGGAGTTTGCTGCTGTATGTTTTATTTCTTAACATTTTTTATGTCATTTTGTTTTTATAAAAAATAGTATATATATTTTACTATAGTTTTTTATTAGTTTTTATTAGCAAAAAAAACAAAGTAATTTTGTTTAGAAAAGTAGACCTTTTTACAGCGAAAATCATTGTATTCACTGATCAAATAGGGGGGTCTTACTAAAATATTGAATTTCTTACATTGAAACGTTTTCCAAAATCAGTCAGTGTGGAATGTCTTAGTTCAATCTCTTGTTATTCTCAAAACGGTTAAAATTTAACATAGTTAGGCATAGGCTTACCATACTTATATGCTACCAATTGGAAGAGTTTGATTATAAACATAAAGGATATGGCCTTTAGCTAAAACTAATAAATTACTTACAAAGAATGGTTTTTGTAAATATTTCTAAAGCTCTTGGATTGTGATCTAAATATTGGTTTTTATGTGTTAAATATTTAATAAAAGGCATTAATTGGCAAATAAATTTCTATTTCGTATCTTTTATGTTCAGTTAAAGAATTAAAACAACATACGCTTAAAGCATTATAGGAATAGCGCTTTACTGAAAACTAATAAATCACGTTAAAAATTAATGGTAAAAAATACCAACTGTCTAGTTATTTTACATTTTATAGTTTTGTAGCGGTTTATTAAGTTATTTTTAATAAAATAAATAAATGATTTCACATAAACTATCATAGTTTTATGGCAGTTACAAACAAAACACACTAATTTCCAAACATTAAAAAATAATTAAAATGTTGCCACTTTTTTTATTTGCTTCTGAAGTATGCTGAATGAATTGCTACAATACGGGAAAATGACACTACGGGGACAATTTGGGTTTTCAAAAAGTGAACTTTTGTTACAACAAAAGATATTCGCGGACAGAGACGAAAACCGAAGCGAATCGTATGAATGATATCAATTATAATTAAAAAGAATATATTATAATCTTGCTCAATTTTCCCATTGCCATGAGAAAAGCAATTATTTTACTTCGACAACAGTTCTTACACAATTACTTTTTCAAAGATTTTAGTTTACTGATAAATATTTCACAGTATTTTAGAAGTGATAAATTTAATATGATTCAATTAGGGCATACACAAATTACTAAATATGACGATTTTTTTAACACGACTGTTAAAAATAACCAACAAGTTAAAACAGAGAAACTGCTGTGAGCATATATCAATTCGAACATATAACTGTAGACGTTCAAAGCAGATTGGGCTCACCTGCCTGACAGTAGTTTGGCCTCTTAACATGTATGTTCGGGTAGTTTAGACTTACTTAGTCTACCAGTTTGACCTCAGCAATTCACACAGTACTTTGGTCTCAGTTTTTTACATGAGTAATGTAGTTTGTAGTACCGCGCAAAGCAGTTTTTACGCTCCACTGAAAATAAGGGAGGGCTACTAAATTATTGAACTCTAATCAAAGCTTACTGTAAAATCACGGGTTTTGACAAAATTTGACTCCTAAAACGTTTGAAATTTTAAAATTGATTTATATACCTACACTTATTATACCCAACAATTGGAAGAGTTTGATATAAAGAGTGGGGCTATAGGTACGCTTAGAAGAACTGAGGACAACTATAAATAATGTATTTTACTAAATAGCTGTAACAAGTGTTTAGCACCCTAACAATTTAGCTTTACGTGGTTTATTATTCAATAAAATGCCAAACATTTAAAAATAACAATGTATTTTGTACATGTCAATTGAAGAATAAAACAAAATAATGCTAAATGAACCATTACAAAAATATTTTTGATGTTAAAGTAGAATAATAATATCCAATTGTCAATTAAACTGTAGTTTGATTAATATTTATTGTACGGTTTTTACAATTATTTTTAACTAAATAACATATCATTTAACATATTACGTATTGTACAAAGGTAGTGTAAGTACTGTAGCACATACAATAATAAGTTTTCTTACTAAGACAAATCCAACATATAAGTAAAAAAGTATGACAATTGAAGTAAAACTATATAACAACAAATTCTTAAGGCAACTAATTACCTCAAAACTACAGTAATTAAAAAAAATAATTGCATTGTTAATACTACACAGAACATAGTTTACTGAAGTACAACTTATAATAATACAACAAACATATTGAAAATAAAGTAACCCCTAAATATTTCTTAAAACACCATATAATTAACAGTGACAGGGGAAATAGTAACTCAGCAGCCATCTAATTAGTTCCTATGGTGTAGGTTTGTTATAGTTTAATTTTGTAGTAGTTAATAATTCCTAATATTGGAATAGTAATTACAAAAATAATATAAAAATGCATAACAAATATAAATAAATAATACCTGTGTACAACAATTTTACAAGCCAACTAATTTACTAAAACTAGACGAGCTGGTTGAAAACATGTAATTAATTGAATAGATAGTATGATACATGAACATAGTACATCTTGTAAAAATGTGGCAAACATATTAAAAACTTTTTTATAAATGTTCACTAAATTACCAATAAAAAACATTTTATACTTTGACAGTTTTATAGCCTATTCCATTTCGATGACTACCCAAGTTGAATCAGTTGTGACTGCCACAAAGTTGATCACGAGCTCCCAAATTAGGTCAGTGGATACTCAAGTAATTGAACATGCATTAAATTAATACAAAACCAAACCGATCAGAACATCTTATTTCAGCAATATAAATAATAATATTTTGAACAATTTTACTTCAATACACAAGTAACGTAAAAAAATGCAAATTTCAATACAGTATAATAGGGTCTACTTATACTGTATTGATAAAAAAATAAGTGCAATATGTAGGCTATGCGAATGTTAAGGTGATCGATTTCGGTAAACGTAAGGCTTACTTTAATCGATCACCGTTATATTTGTTCAGTTTATATTTAATATTGTATTAAATTCATCTACCAACACATACTATGCTAATTAAGAAAACTTTTTTAAATTAGTATTTTATTAATTCTCTTCGCATTGCACAATGTTTAAATATCACTTATGTCAAGTTTTACCGTCCTTAGTCCTTCTCATTGGCTGTTCAACGGAATACATCGGGAGTGGTACGAGGTTCCCAAACACTACCTTGCCCCATGACTTCAAGTTCACAAAAGGATTGCCGCTCCGCCCCGCCCCGTCCCCCGGCTGTCATATTTTTCTGTCCTTGTTACCGTTTAGGTAAAATATTTGCTTCAAAGTTACCTTCTTATAAAATTACAAATAAATGACCTAGCATTTGTTCTACCACAACATTAATGAACTATAATAAATTAATAGTTACGACTTAACATTACTGTATTTATATTTTTTAAAATAAAACAAAGGCCAATAGTGACAGTGACTTATTATAGAATTACTTATTGCTTTGGTCAAGCCGGAATTATTGAATTAATATTTTAACTGTACGCATTCGTTAATGTAGTTTAAATGATTTATTTCATAAAAATGTTGTATATAGATGATTATTACAGTATTTTTCATGATATAATAAATATTGTGCACTGTAATTAGGAATAAAAATGTTATGCTTTACTTTGTAGTTAGATTATATCAGGAACCACATGGGAACGCACATTTTAATTTAAACGAAATAAGCCATTCAAAAGCAATTAGACTAACTCTAAGTAATCAGTCTGTAAAATAATACTGATGTCAGTCGTCGTAGGCCTACATTGCATCCATCGATGTTAAATTAAACGAAGGAAGGTTTTTATGAATGAAGTAGTAAAATCCATCCGCGACTAAGAAGTTCGAGGTTTCGCCACTTGGATCTCACGAATCACCGCATATTTTGGCAATAAAATTACCATGCAGGCATTTGCGCAGTCCAACATTGCGGATACAGATTTAAAGATATCGATCTGAAACCAAAAATAAATTGAAACCAGATACATTTCTGACTAAAATCGCTTTTTAAAATTTCTATAACAGCTCTAGTTTTATTTTGGCACTAGTTTGAATATTGGGTAACTTCAATAACCTATAAAATCAAAATGAAGGAGAATTCGAAAATTCTAAAAAAGGCGATTTGAGTCAAAAATGTCTTTATCTTTAAATAGATGTTTCATTTATAATTTTACGACAGTAAATAAGGGCAGTATCTTGGACCGCGCAAAGCAGTTTTTACGCTTCTCAGCGCGGGGGTTTAGAGCCCTCTTAAGAACTGAACACGAATACACCTGAAAGTCAACTAACTCACCTTATTTCTTACTGGATAAACATTTATTATCTGGAGATATCGTCGAACTATTATTGTTAACATTATTTTACGCTCGGGCTGAACATCCGGTCTACAATTTCCCTTGAGCAGAGTATACCTTACGCGTCCAACACAGCCTCGATGTAAACGAATTGTGGTGTTACTTCATCAACTCTTCGTTATTTTTCTGCGTGGTTTATTAGTGCCACAGTATTATTTTGGTAATACTTAAATAACGCAGTTAATGTTTGCTGAAAGAAATTTTGGCTAGAGTTTATCGTTTCCAAGTTTGCAAGGACTGACAAAAAAAATTAATTTCTCATTAACTCGTTTGAACTATTAAATAAGACTTATACCAATCTAATCAAAATGAATCAAACTGTCATCCAGCCATAAGAAATTATTTTATTATTATTATTCTCGCTACAGTGACAGGCTAAAGACGACTCAAGCGCAATTTCACTCATAAAAACGTGTTCTCAAACACAAATATTACAATAAAAAGCAAATTAGTTAAAGCAAAATCTCCAGAATAATTTTTCTTAAAGAATATAACATGGTGGACATTATACAATTAGTTTGAAACTTATTGTATATTTATTTTAAGTTTGACAGCAAATTAAAGCTCAGAATTTTGTCATTTCAGACCAGTGGCGCGAGGCCGTTCCACCAGTACCAAAGTTATTTTATTCTGACTATAGACTTATAATCTTCCCGTCAGCGGACTAACACATACTGTTCAATTTCAATAGTACGGCCTATGTTTATCATTTTACTGCCCATAAGTTCATATTATAAGTTTTGAATTGAAATTCGTCAAGAATGAAATTTAAAATTGCACATATCTAATTGTAGGCCTAAAAAACTATAAAAATACTACATTTCTTACAAAACTGACTCACAGGTCACTAGAACAGTTCTTCTGTTCTTCAGCTATCAAATGAATTTCCAAGTTTCATGGTAAGATCATCAGTATGGACCAAACCCGTGAGATAAAACCCGTGTTTATGGTGTTTTTCACGAAGCAGAAAGGCCTCAGTGATAATGTAAGCAGTGGCATTTTTTCCATTTATGAAACCATAAAATAAGAATATAATTCAAACGAATTAATTATTTATAAGGTATCTGACAGTCAGATAAAAACATTTATAAACTTAAAATAGTCCTTAAAAACTTTTAAAAATAATTTAAAGTTACTTATTTAAGACCAAAAAAGAATTGGACCATGAGGAAATCAATGTAAACCTAACCAGATTGCAGGTCAGAAAATGCATTTAAAAGGTTGATTAATATAATAAACTACTTTTAGTTTCTAAAAATAACTATAGCTAACAGGGTCAATTAATTATATCAGGATAAATGGTATCATGGTCAATGGTATTAGGAGTAAAGGTATCAGGGGTAGAATTATCAGGGTATACGGTATCAGTGGTAGAGGTATCATAGGTAGAAGTATCAGTCAATTATATAGACGGGGAGGGGTCGAGTGCTCGCGGTCAGACGTACAGTTTGTGCGCGTAGCGGAATTCAGCTGTCCCTAATGCCGGCCGAGCCACCTTAAGCATTTATTGGATGCTTATTACTGGGGAGTTGATTATTTTAAGATTGATTATTGTCAATATAGGTAGTCCCTTTAAATA
>JAQJVL010010412.1:0-12427 GCA_035578905.1 Stictocephala bisonia
ATTACTCTTTGTTTATAGAATGATTGTCGACTTTTAAATATAATCTTGGAAACATAATAATCTTGATACTTTTAATGTGATAAACTTGCTTATTGCCAACATTTTTGTGTAATTATTTATAATATAATTTGTCTATTGTTCCATCTTTTGAAAAAATCTGATCTGCCGGGAAACATATTTATAACTTTATTGCAGCATTGTACTTATTGTCTTAGTGTGGGTAACATTTTTGATTGAGAACAATCCTGATATTCTTGGATTTGTAAATATATTACTTATAATAATCGTATTAAAAATTTTGGAATATTATAGTACCAAAGGTTTCTATATTTTTAATTTATCCTGCAATTTTTATGAAATTTGTTAGATAGAGGTTGGATCAGTTTGAAAAAACCCTTGCTTTCGATGTTCTTTTGTTTAACAAAAATTTAATATAAATAATTCAGAATTGGTACTAGTTTATTTATAAACTAATAAACAAACAAAAAATAGTGACAAGAATATCTTAAATAGCATTCACAGTTTCATGTAGGTTTTTGTTCAAACCTCTGATTTAGCAGGTTCCAGAACACGTACTCAGAAATGAAAATATTCCTTTTTCTCTGTAAAACAAAAAGCTTTAATCATCAGTTCATAGGAGCCTACAAGCCTATTCCTTGAACTTTATTCAATGATTGCTGTACTGACAGTCAGTTCAGTTAGAAATACAAACCTTAGAACTTGCTCTTTGCAGTCTGAAGCATCAACCATTGAGCCATCAAAATAGTCATTCTATAAAATGGTCCCACGTATATGCTGTCTGTACTATACATAATAATTGTAGAAATATTTTACATTGTTATTTGAAAATGTAACTAATTTCAAGAGGAAAGATACAAGAATCAAACTTCCATAAAGCAATCATTTTCAGAAATGTTTACTCTTTTACTCCTCTTTATTTTATTTGAACAAACTCTCTTAACCCTGGATTAATCGCATCAAAAAATTATCAAATTTGCTCACACTCGGTCTAAAAGTCCTGGTATAAAACTTTGTGACAAAGGAACTCAAAATTTTATAAACCATACATTTATAATTTGGACACAAATTCTGAACATATTTACATGTTATTTATGATGTTTACATACAAGCCCTTAAAAGTCGCTTGGGACTTCAGACCAGGCAGAGAAATATTCAATCGCAGTCAGTCAACGTCAAACACTAAACTGATGGACAGTGTAGTGTGGCAGCGTGTCTAGGAAGAGGTAGGGGAAAGCTACTTGGAAGGTGAGTGGTCTGGGCGCATAAAAATTACAGTCACTTTCAAAATTAAATGGACCTGGTCCAATAGACCGTGGTGCGAGCAATTAAGGGTTAAGCACAATATTTTGTTCTGGTTAAAAATTACTAGTGAAAGGAAAGAGGTTTTGTGATAAAGTTTGTTTGCTTTGTTAAAGGTTACATATTTGGAGGGAGACAAGTTAGAAGATACAACTATGAAAATGTCCAAAGCAGTGGTCTCAGAGGAATTTGACTGTTGCCAAGAGTGCTTTAAAAAAAAATAAGCAGGAAAATAAATCGAATTTGGATGTAAAAATTATGCAGTGCTCTTCTGAAATTAATAAGAAAAATAAGTTAATAAGACATACAAAATATCATAACAGAGAGAAGTGTTTTAGTTGTAACCAGTGCAATTTTAAGACTTATTTGAAGAAAAAAGTAACATTACATATAAAATCACAATCAAGAGAGGAATCTTACAGTTGCAACCAATGTCACATTAAAAGTAATGGGACGGATTCTCTTATAACATATAACACATTTGGGTACCTTGATCCCTGTACGAATAAGGTGTTGGTTATTTACTTGTAACAATTTCAGGATAAAGTTATAACATTCTAAATAAGTGATTTTATATTTATATGGTTACAAACCACTGAGAACAATTCAAAATGTAGTCAAATCAAACTAATTTCAGCAATCCCATATTCTTCAGCAGAATTGTATGGGTTATTTAAAAATCATTGTATAAACATTTTTTTTATTTTTTTTTTTTATTGAATGATCCTTTAGAAGTGCAATTTGCGGCATTCTTCTGTGCTTGATCAGCACTTTAAAATTATGTGCATTTTTTCCTTCTTTTTTTTCGTCGTCAAGATGGCTGACTGACCTTTTGGATTGTATTCTTGTCCATACTTGTTGTCAAATTAGTGCTTTTCGCTACACCTGACGCTTCTCGTGTTGCCTGAATTTCTTCTCGCTGGTGCAGTGGGTCTAAATAGATGTGTTGAAACTGTGTGTAACTAACTGTTTATACGCCCACAGATTCAAATCTGTTAACCTAGCTTTCCGATCTGCTAACCATTCCATACCGACGTCCCTTCGCTTAACATCGTCTGCCACAGCTTGTGTTTGCCATTGCGTAGAGGACACTTGAAGCATAGAGGTTACTACGTTTTTCGTTTCCAGTGCCTTCTGAATCTCGTCGACTTGCAAATGAACATGTCTATATAAAGTACTTGTTATATGTTATTTATGCAATCAATGTATTATTTGTGTTAAATTATTTGTGTACTTTAGATTATATTATTTTATGTATATTGCTGATTCTTAATATTGTTTTATTGTTATTTGTTATAAAATTTGTACATGAAATTATGTAAACTCATCAAATCTTCATACACTTGACATATTGTCTTTCTCAACAGTCACTCATACTAATTACATAATATTGCACGTTTACACGGAAAACTAAATAAACCCAACATGTCTTGCGTGGAAGTGTGTCCTGTATGTGTCATAATCGTAACAAATGATGATAAAGGTATTAGATGTGATGGGCCCTGTGACAGATGGTTTCACGCTCCTTGTGTCAACTTATCCCAATCTGAGTACTCCAAGTTCGCTAAAAATGAAAACCAAAAGTGGTCCTGTGGTCGAGATGATTGCATCAATAGCGCTAAACATCCCTTAAATATTCTCATAAACCAGCTGTCCCAATTAAGCGACAGGATCTCAAATTTGACCGACAAAATTGACACACTAACACCTCTGCCATCTAAAATAGATACTATAATAGTCCAAGTTGACAGTCTGAGTAAAAGTCTTGCATCACTTGAGCATCGTGTATCGGACAGTGAGATGAAGATCTGTGCTCTCGAAAAAGAAAAAATAGCACTCCTAAGGTAAATATAGATATGGAGGATGTGGTTGCAGAAGTAAAAGAACGGTCTCGCCGAGCTGCGAATGTAATGATTTATGGCCTTCCTGATTCAAATAACCCTGATATCAAGCGAAGAATCGACCATGATCTACAGCAGGTTACTAAGATATTTAAACAGTCCTGTCCAAACTTCAGCAGTGAAGGTGTCAAAACTTACCGAGTCGGCAAAAAGACTGGTGATGAGCCTAGACCACTGAAAGTAATTTTGAAATGTGAGCAAGATGCTCGCCAGATATTTGCAAATTTTTCAATTGATGCCGTGTCAACACTAGATCAAGCTTTCTCTGCTGTCAAGATTGCAAGGGATCGCATTCCTTGAGAACAGAAACACCTTAAATCAGTGATGCTGAGCTTGAGGACAGGAAATCTCGTGGTGAATCTGATCTTACCATTAAATATTTGAACAATGTTCCCAAAATTGTCAAGAGTTCAAAAAACGTGTAAGGTTCAATGGTTCCCCTTTATCTGTTTCTTGCTATTTTCAGAATGTAAATGGTTTAAGGATTAAATTGAATTCATTATCTCTAGCTGTAAGTACGTCACCTTATACGATATCATATCACTGGTTGAAACCAACCTTACACCTGACTTGCATGATGCTGAGCTTGGTCTTTCTGGGTTCCACATTTTTAGGTGTGATAGATCCCAACAAACTAGCTCAAAGACTAGTGGGGGTGGAGTTCTCGTAGCCATTCGAAATTGCATATTTTGTACTAGAGGTCCTACCAATGTGAGTGATATTGAATGTCTATTTGTCTTGTGTAAGTTTTCATCTTCCACAATACTTCTTGGTGTTGTGTATATTCCTCCAAACCAACCCAGCTTAATATATTCAGGTTTTAGGGATGCTGTGGATGAGGTCCTTGGTTCTCTGATATTGCCTGCCGAGGTTATACTGATGGGTGATTTTAATCAGCCTGACGGAGATTGGACACACTTGGATGCCACTACTGCCTCCAACTCGTCGTGTTGTCTTCTTGAGCTTTCTTGTACATATAATTTGAAGCAAGTAAATGAAGTGCTAAACTACAGAGGAGTATGCCTTGATCTCATATTCTCATCTGTTCAAACTTCAAAAACCGACCATGCGCAGGATATATTGTTGGATGAGGATAGGCACCATCCAGCTTTGCATTTTGTGGTGGAGGTACTGCATTCGTATACCATTGAAAACCGAAGTACAATGTTGGATTTCCGTAGATGTGACTTGGACGCAGTGTTCGAGGGTATTCAGGCTCTCTGTTACCCTACATCGGATGATCTAAAAGACCCAGAAAAGGCCTTAAACTATTTCAGTGACTACTTGGTCCCGTTAATTAGAACAAATACTCCAATCAGGATGGCTGGTAAATCTAGGTTCCCAAAATGGTTCTCAAGTGAATTAAAACAATTGGTCATTAAAAAAAAGCAATTACATAGAATCTACGAGATATCACTGGCACAAGATGACCTTGAGAATTTCCGCCGAGTCAGAAGAGAATGTAAGGCCCTTACTCGTCTGTGCTATTCACGCTACATTAGTATGGTTGAAAACGATATACCATTGAACATTAAGTCCTTCTGGTGGCTCTCTCAAGAGCTCTCCTGGTCTGCCTGTACAGCTGTCCTTTGATGATAGGAAGGAATATGAGCCCTCAGGTAAATGCGAACTCTTTGCTGATTATTTTGCATCAGTATTCAGCGACTTAGTCGTCCCCGTCCCTAAGTTTGACTTTGGCATGAACCAAACGTTGTCTTACTGCCATATAACTGCCCCAGATGTACATCAGAGGCTGGATTCACTTGATGCGAGAAAGGGTGCTGGACCGGATGATATACCGCCTAGTGTTCTGAAGTTTTGTGCTCCCGTTATTGCAGTTCATCTGACAGTTCTGTTCAGATGCCTCCTTGCATCTGGCATTTTCCCATCGATATTGAAACAAAGCTTTGTCGTCCCCATCTTTAAGTCTGGAAATAGATGGGATGTACGAAATTGCCGCCCCATAGTAATCCAATCTGCTATAGCAAAGATCTTTGAAAGTGTGATTCTTGATCATATATACTTCCACCTGAAAAGTTACATCTGCCCGGAGCAGCATGGGTTTCTGAGAGGTCGCTCTACTGCTACTAATTTGATGGTGCTCCAGGAGTATATTATGAAGAGCTTTGTTAATTCTGCTCAAGTGGACTGTGTGTACCCGGACTTCAGCAAAGCCTTCGACAAGATTAATCACAGCCTACTCATCGCTAAGCTTGAGGGTTATGGAATATGGGGATCCCTTCTGCAATGGTTGAAGAGCTACTTAACTGCTCGTTCTTTGATCGTTAAGTGTGACGGTGGCGTATCTCAACCTTTTCCCGCAATATCTGGTGTGCCGCAGGGATCACACTTGGGATCTAGGAGTGAAACTTGGTTACAATTATCTGGATACCCCTGTAGCGGAGGTCAGTGAGATCTATGGTTTGCAGCCTCTTCATGTGAGAAGGAAGTACATGGATCTCCTCTTTCTGCATAAACTGGTTAATGGAATCTTGGACTATCCCTCACTGTTGTCTGATATCGACATTTCAATCCCCAGAGGCACAAGGTCAAAGTCAACTTTCCTGAGAAGATTTCAGCCAACGACTTATGCCGCCAACCACGGTATCACTAGACTCTTGAGGTTGGGGAGTGAAGCCACATTTATTGATTTCTTCAGTGAAAGTCCAAAGTCACTACGCTAGAAGTTTCTTGCACAAGTGGGCATTGACTTCCCTCATATGCACAGTAATTAATTTATTTCATACACTTACATTTATTGAAATCACACAACACGACATCACTCTGTTTTTCTTTTGCTATGTTATTAGACATTATTATTGTTATTGTTGTTTTATGAATTATTAATTCTATTCCTGTTACGTTGCTTAGAGACTCTATTATTGTATTGTTAGTCTGTTTTGTTTATATATACACACAAACTTGCCAGTACTTACTGTATTTTGATTTAAATATATTGCTGTTTTTTGTAGTTATGTAAGTCATTGACGAACTCGAAATGCTAAATGTTACTTGTTGCCATCTTGATTGTTTTGATTGTATTAATGTACTATAATTATGTTAATGATTATATTAATGACTGTATAAGTTTTGTAAAAATGGTGGAACCGTTGAACCAATAAATAAATAAAATAAATAAATATACTTTTAAATAATTTTTCTATTTCACCGCGGTAAGATTGTACTTAGTCATTTTTCGAAGCAAAATAATTGAAACCATTCTTGTAACCTTCTTGACATCTCTTCATTATTATCAGACATAAGTTTAAGGGATACAAAAAGGAGTTTATTTGTTAAGAAAAAAAACTATATTACGAGAGTGAGACGATACCATTTTATGGCCACAAAGTTTTCATAGCTGGTTTTGGTTGTTGAAGGTTCAAACTGATGACTTAGTAACACAGTAAATTAAATTTCAATTCTTTGATTCGTCTTTTCCTCTTGTTTTTAAACTTTTTCTTTTTAAACTTATATATTTTGCAGTCATATGTAGTGAGTAGTTTGCAACAGAAAATTATGCGGAAATTGATGAATCATTTATGATCAAATATTGTTGTTTTTTTTTTCTGATAAGACTGATAAAGCTTGTAAACACTGAAAATACCTTTTCCAAAAAAAATTATTGATGGCATTGGATTAATGCTGCGGTTTTAATGTTTAGAAATGATCTAATGATATATTTTTTGTCATAAACAAACATAATGATTTTTTAAATGCCTCATCGATAACAAACTTCTGTTATCCTTAGTTCTGTAGATTTATACCTGTTTCACATGTTTTAGCATGAATTTATGTATATATTGTTTGAATCCATGCTCAAACATGCAATGTATTCATTTTGAATATATTCCGCGTTGTTGACAGACAATCCAATGGTTACAGAAGGACTACAATATAGACAATAAGGGATGGGAAGATAATCCTATTCCTCCTCACTCGAGCATGAATATTACAAAATAGATTTTTTTAGTTAGGAACACTTGTGATTTTCCTGTGTTGTGATTAGTCGTTAGACAAGGCAACGTACAAAGTTCGAATCACCACTTAGCTAATGGTCAGTACTTCACTTGTTGAATAAAGTTTACGCACAGGCCTGCACACCAATGTGAACTTGGGAGTGAAGTTAAAACAAAATAATTGTAAACGTACATACTCTTTTACAAATTGGGAAGCATCCGAACATGTATTATTAAAGTTTAATATTTGTAATAAAGGCTCTGTGGAAGTGGAATGATTGGTATGCCAATGTACAAGTTTCCAAACTGCTGTAACTTGAAGTTGGAGCTAACTTTCCACCGTCCTCAGGCTAGATGACCACAACTGGAGTTGAGTTCTCCCTTAGGGATGAACGGTCAATTTGTCGATCAGATAAAGCATTATTCTACAATTCAGGGTAAATTGAAGTGTAGTGTAGTTCTTCTAGTGTGTATAGTTGTTCTAATATTACAATATGAAAATGCCTCAACATAATGAAATGTACAATAATTTAAAATGTACCTAGCTCTTGATCAGTTTTGTTCAGGGAGTTAAAATAAGATTGTGTGATTGTCGGAATTGAAAGATATAAATCAAATCAGCTTTTTAGTTACATAAGTTACTCTTCATACTTTATTTTTATTTATATTAAATTACTCCATCACTTTGAAAACATTATAAAACATTTTCAACCTTAAAATTTACTAAAATTTGTTAAGACTTTTAATCGTGGTTATTTATTAAAAACTGAACAGCAGTGAATTACATATGGTATAGAGGTGAAATATAGGTCCAATGTTGTCCATAAAATACTAAAAAAAGTACTAACAAAATATAGTATTTTTTAGTACAAGCCATTTAAAATTTAACTCTACATTAACTCTGGGCTATGAACTTTAAATAAATGTTTTGTTATTGACACTATAAAAATATTATTTAAAATATGTTCCACGTTTCTTTGAGTTGAAGCATTTTCATATTACATGTTCAAGAAATACATGGATAATGATGATCATGATGATGGTGAGAGTTTAAAGTTATAAACTTTACATTACATAAAAATTACAAACTTTACAGTACGTAAAAATTACATGTTGTTACATATTGAAATATGTTGCTGTTGTACAATATGATCTTAAATGGTATATATACACTTATTTGGTATATTTATTGTTTGCTATCTATGAGTATATTGAATTGAATTGAATGAATCCAAATCCATTTACGAGTACTTGAGGACAAAGTATTGTGGAGATTGTAGACGATAGGTTCTATGCTCGGTTCTCTTACCGACAAGGTGTCCGGTCAATGGTTGCCATCAACGTGGATGAAATGAAATGAAAATCCGTTTATTTCAGTAAAATTACTAATACAATAAAGAATACATATGAAAAAAATAACTTGAAAAATTCCCCATATGGGCTACAGCCTGTGGGTGAGGAATGAGCTCTATATCAGCTAATAAATTTGAAATTAAATTATAATGATTTGAAAAGGATATTCAGTTTATAAGTATCTATTTAAAAACAATAATAATATTTATATAATAAAAAACATAGTTAAGTGTCAACATTAAATATATGTTTATAAATTAGAGGAATCTCATGTTTGATTGTGAAAAAAAACCATCTCACAGAGATTTGGATACGCAAACATTCCCTACTCACACTCCCTACACACTCGTATTCACTCCCATATACACACACACGCATCTAAGCCCTACTTATGCACGTACACTCTACTCACTCACACTTTACGACAAGATAAAAAAGGGTACATACATTAATCACTAGCCACGCAACAGGGCGATCTATTATCTGTACTGTGAATAAAAAAATGAATTAACATGATCTCTTCCCAGTTCTAACAACCAATGATTAATACATTTTTTATATGTAATATAACTGCAAGGGTGTGGATTTTTTATATGCAGAGTGCGGAGGTAGTTTGGAATATACAGTGTTGACAATGTAATGTGATGAGGTTGAAGTAACAGTTTTGAACAATCTAGGTGGGTGGAAACCAATATTCAACGCGGCTCTCGTTGGGTACAGATGTGTTATTTAGTTAAATCAGTTTTCTTTATTTTTAAAAATGTATGAAATAATTGTTCTTAGATAAAGTTGAGAGATATTTAGCACTTTAAATTCTTTAAATAGTAAGTCTGTGGGAGAACATAAGTTTTCCTGCAAAGCATCTTTAATTATTGACTTCTGAGTAATTTCTAATGGAGAGAGAATGCTTCGGTAACACCCGCCCTATGCCAAATTACCACATTGCAACAACGATTGAATGTAAGCATAATAAACTATTTTTATCAAATCAGGTGAAAGTACTTTACTAAATGAAGAAAAAATTTTAATAAATTTTCGAAGTCTGCCATTTAAGTATGATACATGAACATTCCATTTCAAGCGGTTGTCAAAAACGACCCCTAAATACTTATATTCAGATACAATCTGAACGCGTTCACACACCACACGCCCCTGCTGATCACTACATGAATGCAAGCGCAGTTCCACATTGCCCGGATCACAGTCGGCTCTAATAGAAATTGGCATACATTTTGGTTTTGATAAATTAACAGATAACCGACTTTGATCAAACCAACGCTTGACAGCGAGTAAGTCCATCTCCACCAGACGGACAGCCTCCTCCCAGCCACTGCCTTCAAAAAGCAAAGCAGTATCATCTGCGTAAAGAAAATTATGCCCCTGTCTAAATTTATAAGACCCAGGTTATTCACAAATATCAAAAAAAGTGGAGGGCCCAGCGTACTACCCTGCAAAACTCCATAATCAATTTTCTTCCTAGTACTGTCTTGTGCGTTAATTGAAACAATTTGGTAATGATCGCTAAGGTAACTGTTAAACCAATCAAATTCTGTTCCCCTTACCCCAATATGATCAAGTTTCTTTAATAACAAACTTCTATCAACAGTGTCAAAAGCTTTAGCTAGATCAATAAACAATAAAATAGTTTTTTTATTACGTTCAATTGCATTATGAATACTTTTTGTCAACAAAAATAAATCCTCATTTAAGTTTTTATCTTTTCTGAAACCAAACTGATTTTTAAAAAGACTGTTATATCTGATTAAATAATTTTCAAGTTGTATTCTAATACTTTTTTCTAATAATTTGGACATGACGCTAGCCAATGTGATTGGCCTAAAGCTTACACATTGATCTTTTGGGCCCCTCCCTATATATTGGAATAACTTTCCCTACTTTAAAAGATTTGGGGAAAACACCATTTTTAATACTGTTGTTAATAATATGAAGAAGAGGAACTTTGAGAAATTGGAAACAGGTTTTTAAAAACAGAGCAGGAATATTATCAATACCAGGAGCTGATCCACCCTTAAGGCTATTTATAATTATAGTTAATTCATTTTCAGTGACTGGCTGTAGTTGGAAGTTGGCATCCACCCGATATTCTTCATCATTCAGGACCGGCTCAGATACAGGAGGGACCGTGCCGGCCAGATTGGCTCCTACACCCACATAGTATTCATTGAGACTGTTTGCTACTTGTTTGATGTCCTCAACTTTTATATCATCCTTGTCCCGCAAAAACTGTTCAAATGGAAACTTATCTTTATTTTTCTTTATACCCATAACTTCAGCAATGTTATTCCACAGAAAACTTTTGTTGTTTTTTGACTGATTAATTTTATTACGATAGTAGATTTCTTTGGCTGATCTGATAGTTTTACTTAAAATATTTCGGTAATTTTTATAACGTGTCTTTAAAACATTATTAAATGGTTGTTTTTTAAGTCGTCTACCCAACTTGTCTCTAGTTCGAATCGACCGAACCAATCCAGCTGTCATCCAGGATACTACTAGATAGTCTGGATTTTCCGTGTTGGCTGGTAGTCAGGGTCTGGGTGTTATATAATGAAGACAACTGCATATCAGGCATGTCAATTAGGTGGAAATCAGACCAATAGTATGTGTTTTGGATTCCACTTAAAGCTGTAAGTCGCTAAGTTGCCCTGGCTATTGGGCTATTTATAAGTAGCTCTTTCTGATGGACAATCGAACTAAGTTAGTAACCAGACTACACTTGTTAATTTACACTCATCGACCCTCATATTCGCCCATATCTCTACAATCGGCATCTTACTGATGAATAAAATAAGACTTAAGTACGGTATAAACGTAACATAGTAAATCACTGCTCATTGTTGCTTAGATTTTCAAAAATGTATGAGGATACTTAAAGAACAAGCAATAGCAATAAAGTTTGTTGGACCCTACAGACTTTGAATTCAACTGTTTGTGTGTTTATGATCCGAGTTTTTATTACACAACCCGCTGCTTGGAGCATCTCTGACGAAATGTAAGATACATTTGAATACTTACTACTGTCGTTATTATATTCTGAGATTTATCTTCAAGGAGTTTTATGATCAGGATCCAACTTTAGTAAAGTAAGGAAAGAATGAGGGGAAGATGTTATTTGACATCCATGTAAATATTTTATTTAGCAACGTATTATTATATTACTTTTGTTTTAGTTGAGTTTTATATAAAAAAAAATAATACTTACTTGAAAACGATTATTGATCAGCATTCACTGGATCGATGGGGTATTGAAAACTACCTTTTAATAAAGTGTGTCAAATTATACTCAAAAACACAATATAACAATAAATAAATAGGTTAAACAAACAAAGGGCTAGATTAGTTGTGACATGACATTACTCGGGCTGCTCTCAAAAAACTCTTTAAGGAAGTAAATGCTATATTATAAGTCAAATCTTCAATCTTATTCTTCTAAAAGATGGCAGATAAAGTTACCTGACAGCTTCAGGCGATACGTTGAACATTTTGTATTCCATTAAAAAAGTAATCTTGAAAAATAACTGTTAATAAACCTGTTATTTCTCATTCCCAACAGTTACAGAACAGAGTTATAAACACGGTATCAAAGTGTTATTTATTTAATTTACATATCAATGTAATTTGTAGAACCTTTTACAGTCAGACAGAATCTTTAAAAATCCTCTAGTTTTTACATATATAAAGATATAATTGTATAGTATATTCTGAAAACAAATGACAAACTCAGAGGGAAACAAACAAAGAATCTCCTCTCAGTGTGTTGAATGTTTTACATATATCGAAGCTTGGGAAACTTTTCCAATAAAACCGATTCTTGGCTTGTGAGACGAGTATTAACTTGGTCCTTCAGCTTGTGACTTTTGCAAAAATTTAAAAAAT
>JAQJVL010010413.1:0-12420 GCA_035578905.1 Stictocephala bisonia
GTGTCTACGTGTTCCTTTTTACATAAAACTAAAAACTATAAAGTTTTTAGTTTTTTTTAAAAGATGACTATAAATACATCATTATTTTAGTCCTCGGGAGTTGATGGGTAAACATGATGTGGCCCACCTCCGAAGACCAAAGTAGATAGTGTGCATGAACAAGGGTAGATTTTTTCTATCTGTACGGTTATAAACTTGTTTTAAAACAAGTCTGCAATAGTTTAACCACTATTGCAAGTTTAATTCAAATAAAATGAAATATGATTAAGAAACGTGATTAATAGTTTTGATTGGTCTTTTAGGGTAACCCCTACAGAATCAATGTTACACTTACTCCTACAAAATATGCAGTGCACTTAACAAAGTCAGTATGATAGTAGCCGTTGTGATATTAGATTGGTAGGTATTTAGAAGGCCGCGCGAGCTGAGCTTGATAGCAGGTAGGAAGCAGGTAGAGTGCCGAGGACAGGTAGTTTTAGGTGCGACACAGGAGCGCCTCCCCACCCCTTTTCGGAGGCGCTCCTGAGTCGCACCCCTAGCGAAAATTATTTATGACAACCCCTTAGCCAGGTAAGAGGCGCTCCTGTGTCGCGGATTCGTTAAATAGGTTAGGTTGAATAGATCGCGTTTAAAAATATTTATATGTAGGCTATTTATTGAACACGTGTTATTGTTTATCCTTAAAGAAAATTTTCCAAGAGTAATCACGTAAAACCGAAAAGGTACAATTTTCTTCCGAATTTCAAAGAGTCTGAAGATCTCTCATGGCAAAACCCAGGATTTCAGTCCCAACCCTCCCCCCCCTCCCCACTCACCGTGTAGTCAGCAATTTCTGTCCATTCATCGACCTATTGTGAAATGGCCTATTGTGTCTGTTGGATGACAATAGGGCGGCGTCTTTATTGTGCGGTCTTCAGGTGGGTGTTGAAATCACAATAAACAAAATTGTGGGCGTTGTGATGATAAAGGGCTAATTAAGCCAACAAAGAAGTGAAGCTGCTTCCTTATTTCTCAAATAATAAGTCGAGAGGGAAGTACTTCATACACGGCCAACAATGGTTATGTTACTTCACATTATTCTGTTACTAACAATGTTCGAACTAAGAAAACGTCTAATTTGTTTCTTTATTCTTAAAACGTAGATCGTCAAGGTATGGAAGAGTGTGGATTTCGCACTAAGGCTAATGTGATACATACAAAGGCTGACTATTCCTTAGAAAGCGCCATTAATTAATGGTTCAATTACAAATTAACAGCCGGTGGCTATCAGCGGATCCCTCTAAAGATTTGTTATTAGTGAGATTTCTAAGTAAGAACCATGCGCTTGTGAAGCTTGGCTCCAACTAATCGATCAATTATCGAAAAAGTAGTTTGACAACGGGAGTTGTTTTGTAAACATATCGTTGTTAACAGGGAGCCAAATGATATATTTTCTGGAACTGACCATTATTACTACTTAATCATCGTCGAAATTTGACCGACTATTATTGCAAATAAGTAATAATAATAATAAATCTTTATTTGTATTTGACTACAGATTGTTGTATACAAAACGTCATATTGTGCTGAGAATAAAACATGAAACTTGAAACACACCACTCATTCTCTCATTCACACATACATTTCCAATTTTCATTCACACCTTCATTCATACTCTGGCAATTTCCGTCCCAACTCCGAGCCGAGATTAGCTCTCCCAGTTGTATTGGAGGAACTCCCTCCCCCACAGATAGATTGCAAAGGCGGTGGGTTAAGAAACTCTTCAGTCTGACTTTTAGTGCCTGGAGCACTGGAACATTTTTCATTGAGTCAGGTAGCTGTTGATAAACGTAGCACCCGCCTGCGACGGTAAGGGCTCGTATATCGCCGTTCTGTGCTGACCAATTCTGTAATAATTACAGTAAAGATGAGATACTGTAGTTATTATTCTTTTAAAAAAGGAGAATAATTGTCTGTTAACAAAATGCTGTTAATTTGTTAGACTTCGTAAATATTATGTCTGTGCTTGGGATCAAAATGGAACCTCTTGCTTGTTTAGAAAGTAGCTTTTAGAAAATTTCCAAACCAGCCAATTATTTTGTTTACCAACGTTTAAAATGGCTTCTCAGTTTTAACATATTCAGTCTTCTATTTTGTTGGTTAGGTTTACCTCATAAGTATTATCAAGGCACGTTGTTATCATAACTTATATACATACCTTGCTGCCAGTCTCAGTTCGACACGCGTGATGGTTACCGTTATTAATAACTAGTTACGTAATGTTACACTTACAAGTGAAGACTTTCACACTATCGATACATTGCTTTATAGTGTACTCACTGATGTCACTTGAACTCTTATCCTATATGGTTTATTCGTTATAAGGTCCACCAAAGTAATGTCTAAAAACTTAATTTCACAGTTAAACACATAATTACAAAATAATTGAGTGATTGAGAAGAACCGCATAGTGATTGCAATTGACGACCTTATCCATAACAGATTATCTTAAGTGTTAGTATATAGGCCTATACGACATTATGGATGTGTTATCGAGTCGTGTAAATAGAGTGTGTATACGGGATTTCAGGCTTCAAAACACTAATGCGTGTTTCGGAAGAGTTTAGCTTCCTTTAGAACAATTAATTTTTATCACTCGAAGTTTTTATCCACCCCCAAACATATAATACTGAAAACACAGGATTAGTGTATACATTATTCGAAACAAGAAGGTCTTTTTTCGGTAATCGTTTGTATCGTTAGGACACATTGGGGATTTGATATTAAAAGTTAATTATTCAACTTGGATTGAAGTCTTCCATCGTATCCATACTTACGGTGATGCCCATCCCACCCAAATATGTACGTACGGTTGGGATGACCGTCCCTCCCATAAAATCAAATAAACGATGCTCGTTTTTGGGTGGGTGGGAGAACCGTAAACAATATTCGTGAGTGGGTGGGTCCATACAAAATACGTTTGTACAAGAGTGAAGATTCACTAATGTTGGATTAAAAATAAGTCTTAGGTTAATTGAAAGTTTAGTTATTGACGGAAAGCTAACTGCGCATTTCGTGTAGAAGAAAATAACTGCGCATGCTGAAATTTAATAGTGGTTTTTTCACTTTAAAAGCAACAAACAGTTTATTCAATATTTTGAACTTTATAAAGTTCATCAGAATAAAGGATACAACTCATTACCCGACATTACTGGCACTTCTCTCTATAACTTCCAGTTAGAACAATCCAAGAATACGAACCACTGACAACTGACAATTCGGTGTCTTTATTGCATTTTATTGTTTAATGGAGCAATTAAATGCAAGCAATTGTGTCAACATTATTTTCTCATGAGACCGAAAGCAGGTGAACAACTGTTGTGTGGTGGAGTTGTTAACTCATTGAGAAGAGTAAATAAGCTTTGACCTACGAAAGTGCAGGTCTCCACGCATTCCTGAACACAGCACGTTGTTACCGTGACAGAACACGCACACTCACTATCTGCACCCACGTGCTACGCCTTAGTCCTAACCTTAAAAATGAAATCTGCAGAAGTACCAAGATTATGGTTTCGCTAGATTTTAATAATACGTAATGGCACTGCGATGCTGAAACTAGTGTCAATTACTTTATCGAAAAAATCCATTATAATGTCTATGATTTGACTATAATCCTTAGACACACCATATTTGCCACTTTCCAGTAAATTTTGGCTATATATTTGGCCTGTTTCCTCTACGAGAAGTGATACATTATGTAGTACTGAAAAAAAATTATGACATTAAAATTAGTGAACAAATCAATACTAAAAGTAATCCTTATACCTACCTATAAGTTAATGGATTTATCACGTGATTACTGTTCCTTAAAATTATAATTGCCAGGAACAATAATATTATTCAATGACTAAACCTGAGTTTCGGTGCTTATTTTTAATCATCGCTTAAAGTTCAATGCGTAATGATTGATTAAAATGTAAAAAATTACAACTCAGGTCAAACTCCTTTAGCAGGTCCCAGACTCAAACTACATTCTATATTAATATTTTACAGTATTGGAAAGTAATTAAATATTTTATAAGACGTATTACAAGCATATTTTAGCAAATTAAATATTAATTTTATTTTATAACACATAGGCCTATGTATGGATATGTTACAAAAACGCTTTAACGGCAGATTAGGCTATGCTTGAGGCGGTTAGTTTAGAGTTAGGTTAGGTTTGGTTGGTTTAGGTTAGGTTATTATTTATTGCAATGGAAAATAGTTTGAGCCTGGGGGGCAGCTAAAGGATTTTGACCCAACTCAGCATAAGTGAATAAAATGGTCTACCTTTGAAGTGACTCATGTATGATAGATTTATTTCAAGCTTTACTTATTTCTTTTTTTAATTTTACTTACGAACACGTGATTGTCGTTTATATTATCAAGCATGATTTACAAGTGATAGTCCTTGTAATTTTCAACAAATGATTTTGGTTTTACTTATCAATTATGTGTTGTACTGAAATTCCTAATTGTTTTAAATTTAAGCCTGAGTTCAAACGATTGTTAGTTTTACTTTTCGCGCCTGACTTTCATTTTACTTTTCCTACTTCTCGTTGGCAAGTTGGAACTCCAGACACGTATGTCTCTTGGTGTGTCAACTCCTTTTGTAAACCGGAACCGGACATTCCAGCTGCAGTCAATGACTTCTCACTTCGGTCGGTGAATGTTGTTTGTATCAGCTGATAGTAATATGAGATGAACGTTTGGAAAGGTAATTTGATGTTTAAAAACCTAAAGATAATTAATTAGGTATAATTAACATTTTATATTGTTAGAACCTACAATATGTACCCTGGGGTAACTTGACAAAGTGTTGACACATAATTGAGACTTACACAAGACAAATGTTACACATTCCTTAATTAATGACTAAATAACATTACACCCTATTCATAGTTACTGTATCATTAAATGGTGTGTGTACGTGATAATGTACACAATATAAAATTATGCGAGAGTAACGAGACACTGTCTTATAACGAAGTTACCTGTTCCTGAACCAAAGGAAATGGAACATGGATATTTGTTTATGGATAAACCGATAGAACCAATTTCCTTCCTTGTACGGATAATCGAAGCTCTCTAGTTCCCAGAAAGGTAGTCTCGTCACATGCTTCAAGTACTTTAAAATAGGAATAAAGTAAGATTATGAGTATACCATAAAGTAAGATGGTTGGTATACTTACCCCGAGGTCAATGACCGGTAGGGGGGAGGGAGGCACCACTAAAATCGCAACACGTAAATACCTGCCATTCTCTAGGTCAAGTTCATTTTGACAATTAGCACCGATTTCCTTCATGGAGGAATTTCTGTTTTGCATTCTATACTCCGTCCAAGCACGCAAGGCGGCTGAAAGATTAATTTGACTCTTCGCTCACGCACGCACGCTCACAATACGCCATGCCAATTGCCTACTTCATACAGTCTAATAAAAATTTAATGACAAATATAGTATTTTTATTTGATTCTCGTGTTTTTCATTCTAATTGAAATTTCATTTAAAGAAGCAAACGTGTTTATCGTGTTTTTTAATATTTTACCCCATGATATAAAGAAAGTGACAAGACAAATAACAAATATCAGCTAAGTATTAGTTTGGACGCATTTTCGATTACATTTTAAATAGAAGTAGAGTTCAATGCAATGAATGAAAATAAAAATAGTTGATATTTTAAATTTAGTTTTAATATATTGTACTGTATTTTTTCTCACCTTGGGTGAGTCAGTCTGTGTGGGAAGGGTGCCTTGCGTGCTTGGCCGGAGTGTAGTGGAGGATTTTACAGATTATCCATGTATGAGACACCGACACAACTTTGTGCGTTTTTTAAGGTGAATATGATGGTGAATGATTACATAGGTTTGGATGACCTGTCGTGGTCTGGTTACTAACTGAGTTTGGCTTATACTCAGGAAAAGTCATTTTTTAATACAGATGAGTTTTGAACAGGGGGGTTCTTTTGAGACCCCAACAGTTATTTCATTAACTTAAAAAATATTATTTCCTGATAATTATTATCTCAAACACTTACCTATCTTCGTATAAATAATAAATCGATGCAATAACATGTTATTTTTACATTGGAAATAATTGTAAATTTACATCGCTTCATGTCGGATAATTTGGATTTATAATTGAGTTTGGTACTAAATCCAGTTCGAACACTTTTTAGAAAACTCTTATAAAATGGCAACAAATGTTTACAACCTATAATATTCGAAAAATACTGAATATTTTTATAATATGAGTGTATTTTTTGTGTTACAAAGTGACTATTTTACACGGCAAGAATTGTTTTGATAAAATTTACGAATACAATTTTTTTACGTTTTGCATATGATATAGGCTTGCTATGGTTGGTTTGTTTTTATGTATTTTTTTAATATTGTAGCTAGTTAAATTAGCTACACAAACATATAAAAAACCTATTAGAATCATTCGCAGGGTTGCAAATGCAGTGTGTCTAAAATATCAATTGAAAATAAGATAATTACTCCAATTTACTAATAATTACTAGCGCTCTAAAGCTTTTAATAAAATTAGATAATATTTATTAAAACGTGATAGATCATATAATAATAATAAATATCTTTACTTATAAACATATAAAATATTCACAAAAGGGCGAATTTAGTGCCACTAGGCATTATCTTACAATTAAGACTAAATGAAAGATAATAACAAGTTAACAACAGACAAAGAGAAAAATAAATTTTAAGTTAAACGATCTTATATTATTCTTGTAGCGACTAACAAAAACAATATACACTAACGAAACCCTATTGTAATTAAATTTAGATTACACAATAGTATATATTAATTTAATTTATGAGTATTGAAAAAAGAATGATATATATATTTTATTAAAATAGAAGTGAAAATTTTAAGTGAAATTTACTGATCATGACTTTCAATTAAACATTCATACACGCTATGGATTCATACAGTTCTTTCCATCCAACAACGGCACGACCCACCTAACCCGCCCCAGCCGTCTGATCAAGATAATAGTCTTTCAGTGCGGCCACAAAACCAGCTCGGTCGTAGGAGTTTATTTTCATAATATACATAAGTAATACATTATGAAAAACAAATGCTACTCCGTACGTAAGTTTCACCAGCTGTGTTTCCTTGGATATACGGCGATAGTGTAAAGCATGTAATTAAATTATTGTAAAGAAAAAAATAATATGCTAAAGATAATTTATCATTATATTTGCGTAATCAAGAAATCAAATTTAATAAAATCTTAGCAATTTCTCTTAAAACATTTGCTAAACATCAGTATATTTTGAAGAAGAAAGTCAAATTACTTGGTACTACCCACAAATTTTAATACCCACAAAATTACCCTCTTTCGTTAAACATATATGGGCAATTGCCCGCAGATTACCAACCTGTATATTCGAACGATTTAGCCATATGGAACTAAATTCGCAGTAACAATCAATATCAGTGGTATTTGTAAAAGACAAATCGGGAGCACTGTTCGCAGAACTAATTAGGGTAGTCTGGAAGGGAGAGTTGGTCAGTTTAAATCTGCAGGGGACATGTCAATAGGCTATTTATGCTCCAATAAACGCCACTATCTACACAGTTTCACAGTTACCCTGAATTCCCCAATTATTTAAATACAACTCTTCCCGAAAATAGCTCTAACCCACTTAACAGCTATCGGAGTTTGAATCAAATTGACCATCTCAAGTTTACACTCGATGCAAACCATTTGTCTCTCAAATTGTGGAATGACATCTGTAAGAGAATCGGTCCCAAAGAAATTTCTTGATCTAGGAAAGGAGATAAGATAAATTGATAAATTTGTGTACATAGTGAAACAGCAAGGCGAAAAGCACTAAATATGTTTTGTTATGCTTTTTATAATCCTCTCCGACGTCTATAATACAGCCGAAACATAGGCTACGCCTGAGTAGTACAGGACCGGCCTGACACGGTTACCTCCCGAAGACCATGACTTTGTATTTTTAATTTTTGATAAAATTGATAAATCTTATGTTTTAATGCTTTTTGCGATTTTAATTTGCTGGTGTTTTTATTTTAACTAATTTTAAAATCAAAATAATATCAGGTAGGGACCTTACGTGTACAAAAACATTTATGTCCAAAATTAAAATACGCCAAACCATCAACAATATCAATAACAATAACCACCAAATTACTTTTCGGAAGAAACACTAAATCATTGGCTTAACCGTTTAAGATTGGTCTTTTGGACATTATATTAGAAATGTCTAACCAATCCCCTCCTTAATTATTGTTTTTGACTGATAACAAGACTACACTCGGTAACAGCATCTTGTATATGAACTTGGTCTGTGTCTAATATCCTTCGTCTTTGATTACAACCAGCCCATCTATAAGATTCGTGCTACAGACTCGTACTGGGAGTTCGCCGACCCGTGCGGTTTTCGATGGGAAAATGAAAGTCGGCCTCGGGCGGCGGGGCCCAAATTCTTAACCCACTCCGACTTGTGGTTTAGAACCCATTCACAGGTGATGCTGTTGACTTTCTCGGGTGTTGCGGACTACGTGGTTCCACACGTAGTGCGATCGATCCATCGATTATTTCTCGGTCAAACGTTTGTGCCATTTGTTCGTTTGATAACAAGGTGCTTTCGTTCCCTTCAAACTAGTTTAAGGGTCAAGGTGCAATGTCTTTTAAAAACTTAAAACGGTCTATATATATAAACCAGTAAACTGGTGTTTATGCCTCTGAGTATCTGATGCATAAAAACTGAAAGTCTTGAAAGTCGTCCACTGTTCATACTACTCATCTAACAAATTTCAATAAATCAATTTTTTAATTTAAAACAATTTTGCGTCTCATGGAATGTTGAAGCCCAATTACGAATTAAAGTTTCCAGTTTTTAACAAAATCGATCGAAATTCTTTTTAAATAGAGCAGCCGGTGGGAACCTAAGATGCTTTTAAATTATTCCATATTTCTTTGCAAATCAGATGTTTTGAATATTTTAAAATTAGTACCGGGGGACGCTCGGTTGAATTTTGCATACTGAAGAGGTAGTTAGAATGCATGTCTCCCGGAAGATCTGAGGATCCTTTGTTTTTATTCTACCTTGTAGGTGTCACGTCCTCTCTTGTGGATGACAACAGTTGAAGGTCACCAGGGTTACTAGTAAAACCAAGCCCCTCTATGGATATACCGTACCACAGCATGGTGTGGCGACATCTAGTCTGCTGGTGTCGGACCGGTCGTACTAACTAGACTCCTTCCAGACTTTCGGTCACTCTCACGTCCTCTCTTGTGGATGACAACAGTTGAAGGTCACCAGGATCACAGTTAAACCTTAGCCCCTCTATGAATGTACCGCACCACAGCATGGTGTGGCAGCCTCTAGTCTGCAGGTGTCGGACCGGTTGTACTAGATAGACTTCTTCCAGACTTGCGGTCACTCTCACATCCTCTCTTGTGGATGACAACAGTTGAAGGTCACCAGGGTCAGTGGTAAAACTAAGCCCCTCAATGGATGTACCACACCACAGCATGTGTGGCGGCATCTAGTCTGCTGGTGTCGGACCGGTCGTACTAGATAGACTCCTTCCAGACTTGCGGTCACTCTCATATCCTCTCTTGTGGATGACCACAGTTGAAGGTCACTAGGGTCACTGGTAAACCTTAGCCCCTCCATGGATATACTGCACCACAACGTGGTGTGGCGGCATCTAGTCTGCTGGTGTCAGACCGTTCGTACTAGAGTGACTCCTTCCCGACTTGCGGTCACTCTCAATCCTCTCTAGTAGTTGATAACAGTTGAAGATCACCAGGGTCACTGGTAAACCTTAGCCCCTCTATGGATTTATGGCACCACAGCATGGTGTGGTGGCATCTAGTCTGCAGGTGCCGAACCGGTCGTACCGGAGAGTCTCCTTGCCTATTTCCGGTCACTCTCACGTCCTCTCTTCTCTATGACAACAGTTAGAGGTCACCAGGGTCACTGGTAAATTGTTATGATTCATCGCTGTACTTTTTTATATAAATATCTGGTGTTCATGCTTAAATACTATTTATTAATAATAATAAGTAATTGGAATATCATTTAATGCCGATGTATAGGTTGATTTCCTGTGATATTTAAAATGGCAGTTTAATTCGTGTATATTAACGACTAGATTGTAACTTGTTGACTATTTCTCTTCTCTGGTTAGGAAACTAGTTTTTGCAAATTGTTACTACTCCATCGATTCTCTTCGTAGCTCAGACAATCGATGTCAAGACTACGAAGTCAAATCAGCACTTAAGTAGTCTTAAGCTACGATCTATTCTTTGGCCTACGTCTCAAAACGGTAGGACAAAATGTTGTCTCATAAGTCAAGAGTGGTGGATGGCTGAATTGAATATGTTTTTGAATGTAGTCTAGTTATCTTACAGATTTTTATTTTGTTTTTGTTTTAAGTTAATAGAGGAAATATCAACAAGATGTTTTTTAATCAGGAATTATTTTACCATTAACAAATTTTTTTCGTCGTGACTAGAAGCCCTTAGTAATTTTACTATTTAACATTAAGTACGAAACTTATGTGTGGCTTATTTGTAAACTGCTATCCGAATAGGCTTTAATTAAGTTAACTGACCCATCAAGGGTTGTCAGGACCGGTAAAACATCTCCGCCCGACTAGTTCCCACAGATTGGAATTTTCACAAGAGATAAATGGCATTACGTACCATGGACAATGTGAATGGTGTAACCGAGCCGTGACGATGGTGGACGTAACCTCGTCGAAACGTCAGTCGACCGTAGTCGCGTGGTCCAGCAGATGAATGAGCTATCGTTTATTTTTACCAGGATTTCACTCTTGGCCGAGTGGAACTGATTCAAACATTTTCGAGAATTCTTTTTTTCTGGAAACGGTAAGGTCTATTTGACTGTGTTAGGTAAATGATTGGGAAATTTACATGAACATTCTACGGAAAGAAACAAATCCGTGATTAAATAACACAAACCGTTTATACAATAAAAAAAGTAGTAAGGAAGGATACAGTTAGGTAAGGCAGCAAGATGAATGTTTTATTTTAACGAAAATGTGTAAAACCAAGGATGTTTGCTCTTACAATGATTTCAGGCCTGTCAGTCGGTGTCTCTTAAATTTTAAGGATTTACTTATTATTCTGTAGGAGGGTGGAACCAACGCATTTGCATCGATACCAACATAGCCTTTATTTACACAAAAATATTTGTCGTACAGTCAAATGTCAAGTAATTACAAAAATATGTAAAGAAGATTTTAGGCGATAGTTTTTGTCTCATCGACCGACATGGCGTCTGTTAAATAGTCAGGAATCAACTTAGGCACTACTAGAGAAGCCTGGCCCATGTGGGATGGGTTCCAGGAATCAACGTGAAAGCCTGGCCCATGTGGGATGTGTGCCAGGAATCAACGTGAGCACTATTAGAGAAGCCTGGCCCGTGTGGGATGAGTGCCAGGAATCAACGTGGGCACTTTTTTTTTTTTTTTTTTTTTTATTCTCGTACCACACACACTGCACCTTCCTTTCGGAATATCAGTGCTTCTTATTCCTTAATCGTTGTTAGTTTTTATTCTGTCTAAAAATAATTTCCTTGCCTTGTGTTAATGAGGTTAGTTGTTTGTTTGCCTTTCTTCTCCAAGTCCGCTTTTCCAGCGGGGGACCCAAGGCTGGTCCACTGGGAGGGGGGGATGGGCGGGAATTTCTTCCCTGTTAGTATTTGGGGATGTCTTGATCGAGAGCGTTCATTTGATGTGATACTTTTTTTATGTCATGTCCTTGTGCTTCTGATTATTCCAATTAGAATTTTGATAATGTTTCCGAAAGTGTCTTTTTGAGTTGTTGTGTCCAGGAGGTTTGTCATTTGTGTGGGGGTTTCCAGTTACTTCCTTCGTGCTTGGTATCTTTACTTTGACTGGCGTAGGTCTTGGATGTCTCTAGCTTTTTATTCTTTCTGAATAGAAACCACTGCCCCCACGAATCCAACCCACAGCTTACTCAATTCGGCTGTGTGTGGGGCTCACTTGGTTGGGGTAAACCAGTGTGGGGCTCCCCACCCCGTGGTAGCAGTTATTTATTTTCACGGGCTGCTTAAACCCGGGTGTCCACCCCGTGGCCTTTCTGGCTCGGTTCTTTTTCATTATATCTCTCTTCTTTGAACCAGTTGCTTCATGATTGTTTGCAAGGTGTTGAAGGAATTAGAATTCCTAATTAATGTACTGAGGTTCCAAGGTTTTTCTTCTGCGTTTTCATGCAAACATCTTCTCAGATCTTCATTGGCTTCGCATTCCAGTACGCCATGCACATGTGAGTCAATCTGTCCGCAGTCATTGCATTCCGGGCTTTCCGCCCTATGGAATCTAGTGAGATATTCCTTAAAGGGTCCGTGCC
>JAQJVL010010414.1:0-12414 GCA_035578905.1 Stictocephala bisonia
TGCTTTCATCATTAACTAAATGGCTAGTTAGATTGTCATTATACTTTAATTCCTTAATCTTTTTTTTAATAAAATCAATAGCTATTGCAAATGGATACAAGGCATCAATGATTGATGAAATTGGAAGTAGAATAAAAAATAAAATAGAAAATAAAATTCAAGACGATAGACGAACAACACTTAAAAAAAGAAAAAATCCGATAAAGAAAAAAGAAGTATGTATCCCTCCATTACAACGGACCATTTACACAAAGAGTTGGTAATAGATTTAAGAAATTCAATTTATCGGTAGCTTTTAAGACTTGTAATACTATGTCCAACATTTTACACCCAAATATTGAAAGTGAAGCTAAATTCAATAATTCAGGAATATATAGGATTAACTGTAATGATTGTAATATGTTTTATATAAGTCAAACTGTAAATTTTAGCAAAAGATATAAAAACCATGTCTCTGCTTTTAAAAACAAGAAACCTGCAAGATCTAATGTAGCTAAACACCTTCTGCATTGTAGCCACAGTTTGAATAAAATAGATGAAAATGTAGATATTCTAAAAGTTTGTAAGAAGGGTCGTATTATGAATGCTTGGGAGGAGTTATTTATTTTTTAAAGAAAAATGTAAGGATCGTTATAATTTAATGAATGAACAGGTTAATTTTGATTCCGAAATAGTTTTAATAATGTATTTTCAGCAATAAAAAGAACAGAAAGTAACAGCCAATAGGGATTAACCAATAATATCACATCAGCCGCCATTTTGACGATTCCAGCCAATGGGTCACGTGATCCTAGGCCTATAAATTGAGTTGTTGAACACCATTTTCCAATTCTTTTGTGAATCCCTCTGGTCTGAGGAAGGTGAGCGTGGTTCACCGAAATCGATCAACATAATATTTGTGCATTTTGTACTTGTATTGTAATATATTTGTGTATTTTGTGCTTGTATTGTAATATATTTGTGTTGTATGATGTTTACGTGTACTGTATATGTACCAACACGTTTTAAATGCTAAATTACTAAAAATAATATAATTAATAGAATATAATCAAGTTAATATGATGGGTTTTTATAAAACACAACAGTAAGTAAAACAGAAAAAACACATTTTCTCTAAAAAATTGCCTATCAAAATTTAACAATTTAAGATCTATTTGGATTGACTATGAACATAAGACATTAATTCTGTTTTTTTTTCTTTTTTTCTATAATATTTTTAATCCATTGGTTTAGTTGTATTGTGGTAGTGTTGTTAAAAAAAATTACTCTGGCATATAATTTAAAATTGACATCCCAACATATTTATTTAAATATATTGATTTTTTCTTTTGAACTTACTTTTTTTCTTAAATTTTCTTTTTAATAAGCGCCCAAAAAAAAAATTATTTTTTTCTTTGATCTTCAGTCAGCTAACAAAAAGTCAGAATACAAGTTTTTTAACAACATACAGTACTGCAATTTTAAAAAATATCTAATTTTTACCCCATCATCAAAATCGCAAAATCGGGGGGTTTCAATTCGACAAGTTGAAATTTTTTAGCTCCTAACCTTAATTTATAAGTTCAAGAACTTTCCCTGTTTTTAAATTTGGACATTTTGTGTTCAAACCATCAAATCAGTTCATGCACTGTACTCAAAACTAGGGTTAATCTAATATAAAGCTACGTTGTATAATATTTTAGTAATTTTTTTTTCATTGAACCCAATAATGAAAAATTCCCGGTAACATATAAGAGCCAAGCGACCATCATGAGAAAAACGAAGTGGGTAACACGTGTTTTTCCGATCTTGACAGTTCTATGCTCCATCTACCTTCATATTTTATCCAAACAAAGAAACACCGAGCTTCACGAGCCAATTTTTTTATGGTTCATTCCATTTTACAAGGAAAACCCTAAAGTAAAAATTTAAACAAAATTATGAATACTCATAAAATAATACAAAAACTTATTTTTTTTTACTCTTTTAACTATTAAACTTAATTTACAAAATAATATATAGGTTCCAAAATAAATATTTTTGTATATGATGTTAAATTTTGTTAAACTTCCACTTTTTATATAACAATTACTGCTTTGACTAAGAGGTTAACTGTTTTCTGGATAAATTGCAAGTCTAATAGGCCCCACATATACCAGATAAAGATTGCAATGAAATTTCTCAATTAAGAGAAATGAAGACAATGATAAAAGCTCTTGATCACATATAGAGGGGTACTTTTTTTTTGTCAAATTTTTTTCAAAATAACTAATACATCCCAAAAGGGATTTTAATCAAAATGAGGGGGGGTTGTTGAACATTTCCCATCATTCGTAAAAATAACAATCACGACTTTTTTGACTTGTAAAACTCAAATCTTTTTCAAGTGCAAAAAACAATTACATCTAAACAAAATTTCAAAAAAACTCGTTTTAAACTAATAAACTTATCTTTTTTTTAATTATCTACTTTTTAAAACCTAAACTAGAAGCATATAACAAATTACTCTCCAGACTAACAAGGCCCATTATGCTATTTTAACACTTTCACGTGTTGTTGACCTATTTCCCCTAAAACAATTAACTTTGCTTATGTTCATCCATTTTTTATAGGGGATCTTTTTTGGGGGGGAGTTCCTCTGATTATGAGATCTTCAAAGCAAAAAAAAAAAATTTAGTTTAATAACAAAATCCCCTTTTTAAAATCACCCTTGCAGAGAACTGTTCAAGAAACTTAAATATTTCCTCTACCCTCAATAAAATCAAGGTCTCCTGTCATAAAACCTCACTATAATCTATTTTCAAAAAGAACCACATTCCTCCTTTTCAACAAGACACTCCTCTATTTGCAATACCGTTCCCGCACACTTTCTTTGAAAAAAATCCCCCTCTATTCGGGGCATTAAATTATTAATTTCTTCCTCAAAAATTTGAAAAATATTCATGAATTAGCCCCTTTCGCAAGTGCCTGTACAAATATTAAGCACACTTTTTTTTGATGTTGAAAGTACGTACAGCAACTTGTATCTAACATTAACTAATAATTATTGTGACATTTTTACTCCTAATTTAAAAATAATTAATCTTTGGGTTTTACAAATGAAACACGATATACTAAGCAATTACTAATTTTATGAATAAAAAAAATTAACTTATTAAATTTAAATTGGGATTAATTCCTTAATTTTTAACTTTTGAGAAAAGTACAATTTCTATTAGGCCTAAATTACATTTAAAAACTAATTTATTTTACAATTTTAGATGGCATCAATAAATGCAATCAATTACAATACTAATTGAAAAGTGACTTTACAAAATTCTTTCTTTTAATTACAATTCCTAGCTTATAAAGGGGCTTTCCTAATTACTCTAATTTTTCAAGACTAACTATAAAGTGACTACTAGTTTCCCTACTCCCTACGCCCCAATGCTAACATTCACTCACATTTCTTCGTGTCCCTTCAGAAGTCGCCCACAATCCCCGCAATGCTCCTTCGTTGACCCCCAACGAACCCTCCCCGGAAACTTCCCCGTAACCACTTCACTAAAACTCGGGACATTTCACTCGCAGTGTAGAACTGTCTCACGTCGCCAAAACACCTGGGTGTGGGGCTGTAGACTCACTGACTGACGACTGCTGACTGATGGTATCCAACCGATATATCACCCCGGGTCCCTTCTAGAAGCTTCTTAATTCCCCTGCGCCCGAAGTTCCATGACAGACTGGCTCGTCAACCCAAAAAGTTCTAGAATCATTGAAGAGGTAAAGGGGGCTTTCATGCTTTCCCCCATGCCCAAAGGCTTGTGCCTCAAAGGTTTAAAAAGCAGGGCGGGTGGTCAGGCCCCATCCTTACTTCCGCATCCCCGGGGGTTCCCGGATGGGGGCCCACCAGATTCACATGCCCCCCCCTTAAGGCTGATCGTCCCGATCAGCTTCCGCTCCATGGTAGGTGCTGGGCGATCAAGGGGGACCCAAGATTTTTCCTCTTGGTGTCTTTGAATCCTGTAACCACACGTTGATTCTGTCACTACCCGATAAGGTCCTTCCCATCCTGTTGAAATTTCGGGCATCTCCCCTTTTTTCCGGAGGGGGACTGTAGACCCACACCAGGTCGTTCCCCCGGGAACCCCGTCGAATTGGCTTCCGGGTCGTAGCGGCTTTCTTTTTGCACTGGCCTTTTTAGGTGCTGACGAGCGAACCTGAGTGTCGTGTAGGGGGTCGCGACCGCGGGCTAGCCCGTTGGCGGGCTGCTTTCGTCAGGTGGCAGGCCAAACATAGGTCACTGGGCACCCGCAGCTCCCTTCCGAAGATCATCCTCGGGGGGGGAAACCCCGTAGTACGGGGACCGAAATCTGTACGCCGGGAGGAAAAGGGGCACCTTCCGATCCCAATCCCGCTGATTGGTGGACACAATTTTCCTGAGGTTCCAACGATGCTTTATGTATCTCTCAACCCCCCCACAATTGGGGATGAACCAGTTGTCCTGTCTTGTGCACTCCGAACGCAAAGCCCCTCCTTCATCAACAAGGTCCGAATTCGCCCCTTTGGTCGCTGTGCACTCACGTGGGCACTCCATCCCCGACAGTAAATTTCGTTCACCAAGCACCCACCACTTTTTGGGCTTCTTATTTTAGGCTTATACTTCGGCCATTTCGTAAAATAGCCATGGCCACCAGGAGATATTTTTTTTCCTTCATCTGCATGGGAAATGGCCCGGCATGTCGAGGCGATCCCTCGAAGGGTGCCCCAACGTTGTACTGTTCATTCTCCCCCCGATTTTCTTGTTTGTGGCCCCCGGCTTCCAGCACATAATCAATTGGGGGGCACCCACTTCTTTACATCAGCCCCAAGTCAACCGTAAAACCGTGACGTAGTTGTCTCCCTTCTGTTGACACCTAAGTGCCCCCCGGAATTTGATCCATTGGGATCTCCTCCAGCATTTCCTTTTTTTATTTCGGGAGCACAATCGTTAAAATTTTGCTTCCTACCATTAGGGGCCTCCCAATTTTGTAACACCCCCGTTCTTAACCTTCATTGAGCCCCCGTGCCCATATTTTTTTAAAACAACATGGTTCCAAAAATCAATTCCCCCAGCTAGGACGAGCCCCCGATTCCTTCTCCCGCAGCAGTGGCCCAAAAACCTCATTCCTCAAGTGCTTTTTTTCGGAGTTCCTTTCCGGCTCCCACCACTAGCTGGCTCCAAAGAGACAACGCACTTCCAGGGAGGGGATTCCTTTCTTCTCCTTGGGGAGCATGCTTACAAACCCTGGGGCAAGGGTCCGAGACAGGGCGTCGGCTTGGAATGGTTTCCCCTGCGGTGTTCAGAGGGAAGTTGTATTCTTGAAGACGCTGCCCCCATCGAGCTGCTGTCCCCCAGTTCTTGAAGTTTTTAGCCGCAGGGCAGAAGGGTCGGTCCTTAAATGGAAAGGCTGTCCATAGAGGTTTTTTGGAAAATGCTCTAATGACTTCCGACGCAAGTAGCTCTCTTCTGGGGGACGCAACAATTCCTCTCTGTTTTGGATAGCTTTCTGCTGAAGTAAGCTTTTCAGCTTCGGGGTCGCCTGAACTTGGGGAGAACTGCCCTATACCCCATGCTGCGCCCGTGCCCCAAAAATGAACTTCTCTCCAAACCGGGGAACCCTAAGATTGGGGAGCGCTGCAAAGAGAATTTTAAGTGTCTCAAAACCCCTCACTACCTCCGGTCCACTAAAACTTACGTGTTCTTCGGTGAGCTTGGTCAGTGGTTAAATATCAGCATAGCCCTTTTCGAAGCGGGGGGTAGGGTCAAATTCCCAAAAAAACTCCTCACCCAGTTTGTTACGTGGGGCAGGGCCCCCTCCTTCACGGTGCTAATCTCTCCGGGGCCCCAGTCACTCTTTAGAACACTACGTGTCCAAGATATTAACCTTATTCTTGAAAAAATTTTCATTTTTTTAGGTTTAACTTTATTTTTTAAAAAACGAAGCCTCTAAAAACTTTTTCCAATTCTAAGATGGTCGTTAAATCTTCCCTAGACATAAAAATGTCCGATACACAACAAGTTTCCCAATCATTCCCCCAGCACATTTTCCTGGTCCTCGAAAGGTAGCTGGACATTTCAGGTCCCCAAAGGGATCACCGGAACGCCAAATCCGTTTTCCCTTCCCTATGGAAAAAAAGCTTTTTTCCCCCTTTGTCCTCCGGAGCTACTCCACCCGCCAGTACCCGTCTTCAAATCCAGGGTCGAAAGAACTTACACCCCGAGAGCATCCAAAGTGTCGTCAATCCGGGGCAAAAGGGGTAATGTCTTTTTTCTAACATTGTTTAGTAGACGGTAAACCCCGCAGAACCTGGGAAATCCCATCCTTCTTCTTTACTAATATAACCCCCGAAGTCCATGGGGGTGGAGGGCCAATCACTCCTCTTGCCCATTTTTTTTATTTTTTTGCTCTCCTCTTTTCTCTTTGCCCAGGGTAGTCTCCTAGGTATTTGACGGATTTGGGCCCCAGGCGTCTCCAACATCCAATTTTATTTTTAACCACATTTCCACCTTTTTGGCCCCGTAGCATTTCAAACACGTCTTGTTACTCTGTTTTTACTAGCGACTTTCTTCGTTTGATCCAATGTCATTCCCCTGCATGCACTCTTTTAAAACTCCGCTATTCTTCTGGAAGGTTTTTTTGGTCTGAAGAGAACCACAGCCGTTAAACAAAGAAACCAAAAAACATTTTCCTAGGACCCCACCTTGTTTCATGCAACAGGATGGTATTCAAATTTATTATCGGACTGGAAATTCCTTAAAATTTTTAACGTGTTTTTGCTACAATCCCCACGTCCAAGTTCCTCTTCATTTATAACTGGGTCCAAAATTAAATTTCTGGCCTTCCAATGTCTTGTCCATTTCTGCCTGACGATCTTTTAGTTCGAGGTGGCGAGTGGCGTCCTTCAAAAAAGCCACCCAAGAAGATAAAAACTTCCTATGTAAAAGCAACTTCCTCCCCCCAATGGCGTCACTCCTTTCCTGAGGCTAACTGTAAAAACCAAGTTTTGCATCATGTCATGCCGAGTATGAGTCCTCCTCAATTCAGCTACAAGAGCGCGATGCTAAGACATGCACCTCCGATGCAGAAAAGGTGGGAACTGCCTCCCCGCGGGCGTGCAAAGTCCCCGCGCATCCCTTTACTGTCCAGGCGCGGAGTTATTTTTATAAGGGAAGGGCAATATCTTCATTCAATACGTCACGTTCACCCTGTCCAGCAAAAGGCTTTTTGGGCTCCCCTTTTTCCAATGTCTATGTAAAGGCTGTTGGCTGACCTGACAAAGATCACATGAGCCTTAGCTGGGGCCTCAATTCTGGGGTTACGTTGCCCCCCTTCCCATCAACCCTTTTTAGTTTTCCTCCTCTGCCCCCGAGAGGTTTTATCGGCATTTACTTCGGGGGGGGCCTAATCTCCACACCCCCAAAACGAATCTCCTTTTTCCGGGGCCCTCAGGGCTCAAAACCCTTTTTTTACGAGTCTTCTATCTTTTAGGTTCTTCTTCCTCTGCGTAGGTCCCCGCGCTGCCTGGCCCCGGAAAAGGATTTCTTTACGGCCTCAAAACCCAAAAGGCTTGCGTCAGGGCCTCGTTTAAAAAGTGTTAGGCCGGCCAACTTTTCGCCTGCTGCGTCTCCATCCCGCAAACCCATCAGGAACTTCAAGGATAGGCTCTCGTAAACAGCTTTTTTCCACTGTGGGGTAAGGCCCCCTCACTAATCTGCGATGTCAGCTTCGAATTCTTGAAGACTTTCTTGGACTTTTGGTGACGACTCCTGAGCTGAGATTGTAGACCAGTTCCATGTGTTTTTCCGAATCGCATTTCCAACCCTTAATTTAAATCTTTTGTAAATTTTGTCGCTCAGCAGGTGGAAAGGTTTTGCGTACACTCAAACTTCTCCACGAAGTGAAAGGCACAACATGGACGCCTTTTGCTGATGATGGCCAATTGTAGACAGACGGCAGTCTCAAAAAAAAGAATAAAACTTTCCCCGGGGCATCTTTCCGTCAAAGGGGGGCAAACTTTCGTTTTTTTTACGGGTGGGTCACACTCGACCGGGTTCCACTGGGGGGTTGCTGTCCACTTCCCGAGATCCCAGGTGGGTTTGTTTCGGTTATGACTCCTTCCTCCCCTGAACCATTTCTTCTAAAACCCTAATCCTATCACCTAATTTTTTCGAACGTCATCTAAATTTTTTTTTAAATTCGTCGAACAGTCATCTAATTGTTTTTTAAATTCGTCTTCAACTTTGGGAAATTTATAATTAAATTCTGTACTAACTCTTCCTTCAAGGTTTTACAATTTCATTTTGTTTTTCGGGTTTAATCATCTTTCATTCTTTTTAAATCACCCTTTAATCACTTTGTAATTTATGTAATTTTTCGACATTTTTCCCTTTTTAAATCCTTTGTAATTCATGTAATTTCTCTGCATTTTTCCCTTTAAGTCATTTTGTAATTTCTCGACATTTCCTTTTAAGTCATTTTTTAATTCCTCTGCATTTCTTTTTAAATCACTTTTAATTTCTCGATATTTTTTGGAATCATGACTTAAGTGAATAGCTTCAGTTTCAAAAAGGAATGTTTTGGATCATCCCCCGCTTCTAGCTTGCCCGCTTAATCTACTTCAAAACTGATTTTGTTCCAGTATATCTAAGTCCCTTTCCCCTAACCCCCCTTTAAAACAGCCACTTTTAATCTCTTTAAATTTAAATCCCCTAGATGCCATCGTTCTTTTGCAAAACTACTCTGAAAAATATAGAATTACAGTAAAAGAATTAATAAACAGTTAACAATAACTATCAAAAATAAAAATTTTAAAAGTGTTGCTCAACCAAAACAACCCACTTTTGCACCATGTGACGTTTTAAAACTCCAAATTTTTTAAACAATTTTAAACACTAGTGGGGTTTTTCAAATGAGCAACACGATATACAAAAAAATTACTAATTTTATTGAATATAAAAAAATTAACTTATTATAATTAAATGGGTTAATTCCTTAACTTTAAATATTGAAAAAGTACAATTTCTATTGGGCCCAATATTTAAATTAAACTAATTTATATTTACAATCTTAGATGGCATCAATAAATGGCAAAACAATTACAAATTTCTAAAAGCAAAGTGACTTTACTAAATTCCCCTTCTTTTTTTAAATTTCAATTCCTAGCTCAAAAGTGGCTTTCCCCAATTATCACTAATATTTAATGACTAACTAAAAGTGACTCTACTAGCTTCCCTACTACCCACAGTCCAATGCTAAAATTCACTTTCCCGTTTCTTCAGTGTCCCCCCAGAAGTCTCCACAAAACCCCCAATGCCCTTCGTTGATCCCCACAACGAACCACTCACCGGTAACTTCTCCCTAGACCCCCTTCACTATACCGGACACTTCACCCACGTAGAAGTCTCACTGTCCCGCAAACCCTGGGCTGTAGGCGTAACCCCCTGACTGACTTTACTGACTGACTGACTGGTATCCAAGCCCCTATAATCACCCGCAGGTCTCCATCTAGAACTTTTTGAATTCCCCGCGCCCGAATTCCCTACAGAGCTGGGTCGCAAACCCCAAAAATTCTAGAAGTTCATTGAAGAGGTAAAGGGGCGTTCATGCGTTCCCCCATGCCCCAAAGGTTCATTGTGCCTCAAAGGTTGTAAACAAGCAGGGCAGGTGGTCAGCGACCCATCCATTACTTCCGCATCACCGGTTCCCAGGATGGAGGCCACTCAGATGTCACATTATTGACATATGTCCTAAATTACTATTTTTGCTCATAGCTATTGACGTTTTGCTAACTTTGTAACATATAAGGTATATTATTTGTGTTGAAATTCTTTGTGTAATTATGCTGTACCTATTTGTACTATTGTAATGTACTATTGACAAGCCATCTACCTGTCACAGTTGTTCTGTTTTAAGGTGTTTGTGACAAATGTATAAATAAAATAAATAAATAAATGGGGTACAACAAAATGAACTTCTACTAAATATAAAAAATGTTAACTGGGTGAATTAATATAACTAATTAGGAGCTGCCAAGGTCACGTAATTAAATGGAAAAAAAAGTTAAAACACAATTAAATTAATATCAAATCAGACTGAAACGAGATTACACTAACTAAGCATAAATATATAGTACCTGAAAAACACTATTAATTTAAAATAACATTACGCATGCACCAAAATGATACCTGTTACTCGGAAGGACTGAGGGATCTTTTCCGTTATACGTATAACACTATTTAATGTCGGATCTTTTCCGTTATGTGTCAGCAATCCCAAAATATTTCCATATACATCGCGCCGCGGCAGTTATGGTTAGGTTAGGTTAGCATAGCCTATTGTAGAATGTTTTTACAAATTACAGGTTCATTCTACAATATAATAACCTAACCTAACCATAACTGCCGCGGCGCGATGTATATGGGCGGCCTCGATGTATTGGGATTCTAAAGGTTGAAAATGAGGAAAACATGTTTTAAATCAATAAATTGAATACCGTGTTCCGTTATTTATACCAAACAATGGTTAAAATGTATTATTCAATATATTTAAATAGTGGTATACGTATAACGGAAAAGATCCGGACTGAGAATACTATCTAATCTAAATGAACTATTATCTACAATAACTATTTCAGTTATATTTTTAGCTGAAATACAAAAAGTAGTAGGAATAATACAATAATCAAATATTTAACACTTGATTATTGTATTGTTTTTCAGGTACCATATATTTATGATTAGTCAATGTAATCTCCTTTCGGTCTGATTGGATATTAATTTAATTGTGTTTTAATATCGTGCTATTGTCAGCTCCAATTAGTTATATTAATTCACCCAGTTAACATATTTTATATTTATTAGAAGTTCATTTTGTTGTATTCCATTCTAGGTTCTAGGTTAATATGTAGATAAGTTTATTAGTTTAAGAACGTAGTTTTAGAAATGTTTGTTTAGATGTTAATTTACTTTTTAGCACTTGAAAAAGATTTGGGTTTCACTAAATCGAAACATCGTGATTGGTATTTTTCACATAATGATGGCAAATGTCCAACAACATTCGTCTTCCTCATCTGATACTCCATCATTAACAAATTTCAAAAACCGAGCTGAGTTTTAAAGGTTGTTGTAATCGTCATAGGCATAATTGGTCAAAGTAACTCTTTAAGTGGAGCTTCCAATTTAAACCCAAGTTACTTAGCCAGAATAAATGTTAGAGAGATAAAACACTCAGTATGCAGAAATAAAAAAATTAATATATTTTCCTATTTATTACTATAAACTACACGATGCTGCTTTTCACTCACACATTATTTTTTAATAAAAGTGGTGAACCTTTCAGAATAAACTAAAAAGTTGATAGTTTTAGTTTAGTTTTATTTTAGACGGGACAGTTATACATACATACCATGTAGTACTAATAAAATACATTGAATATTAAATCCTCTTTGTATGTTGTCCTTTTAAAATGATTAAAGATTAAGTAAGATATTAACATTCAGTTTATAACCATCAATTATCAAACTTATGTGATTTGCATATAATTATGGATGAGCAATATGTAAACATTGTTACAAACTGAGATAGAATTTTCCTCATATATAATTAATCAATCAATTAATTCAATTTTGTTAAGAAAAATACATTTAGCTACAATAGCTATATAGAAAAACTTCAAGGTCATCAATAAAGGGGTCGATAGATTTCAAGCAGAGATAACCCTTCCCTGTCGTGCGATTTTGTACTTAAATTGTTTTAATTGTACTGCGCAAATGTACTTGGTCATAACATACTACAAACCTTTTGTTGACATATACAACAACACGATCATTCTGATTTCTGCATAACTTATTAACTAATACATAATAACCATCTATACAGGCACACAAATATCATTCATCCACGCCTCTGTTAAAACTATTACATTTAATTTCCTTTCGTAATGTTTAAAACAATCAACAATTAATTTTAAAAATTTTTACTCCCGCACCTTATATTTAAATTTTAAAAGAAATTATTTTTTTAAATTAGTACTTAACTCTTAAAAAGAATTAAAATCCTGAAAATCATTGTACACACACTAACATGTCTCGAAAATTATTTACAATTTCATCACCCTTCATACTTAGCAAAAATAATAAAGTTAACCCAGCTTGTCTATGCCCCACATATTATAAACACAACAATAAAGTTAACCCAGCTTGTCTATGCCCCACATATTATAAACACAACAATAAAGTTAACCCAGCTTGTCTATGCCCCACATATTATAAACACAACAATAAAGTTAACCCAGCTTGTCTATGCCCCACATATTATAAACACAACAATAAAGTTAACCCAGCTTGTCTATGCCCCACATATTATAAACACAACAATAAAGTTAACCCAGCTTGTCTATGCCCCACATATTATAA
>JAQJVL010010415.1:0-12413 GCA_035578905.1 Stictocephala bisonia
ATTACCTAAAATAGTACTTGCATCAAAGATAAAACACACTGTTTTGTGTTTGGTATTATTCGAGTATTATCAGATATGAAACGCCAATACAACTTTATGCGTATTTTGAGGCGATTATGAATGATAACATGAGTGTGAATGACCCCTGAGTAGTCTGGTTACTAACTGAGTACTAGGCTGTTCTATATCTAAATAAAAACAGTATAACTAAAACATGATTCTTATTTCTGAGCAAAAGATATCTTACGCTGCAATCATACTAAAAGCTGAGGCAGCCTTTAGAAATATTTAAAATAAGGTGTATAATGTAGTAAAACTATTTTACAGTTATTCTATAGAATCGGATATAAAATATAACTAAGATTTTTTTCAAGAGTTCAGATCGCTGTGGGAAAAGCAAGTCATCAATAACAATCAGAGTCGAGTTGAAAAAAAATCATCATTACTCTTGAGAGGAAATATGATATTGGTGTTAATTATGTTAAAAAGTACCAACCCACTAAATTAGGGATAGTCAGAACAATACATTTAACGTGTAACGCTTTCAGTTAAACAAGCAAAGCTTTTAAAAAAAAACAGAAAATGGCCTAAAAGAGTTGTTAAAGAAAAATAAATTGACAAGTTTTGAGTTTGAAATATAAAATCAAAGCTGAGTAAAAAAAATCATTAACCTAACTTTTATTAGTAAATCACGAAAAAAGTAAATATGCTCTGAAGAAAAAAATTAATTGTTGAAATAGGGTCATTCCATATGAAATCAACCAATGGTCTGGAACTTGAAATCTCAGAATTCAATGAAACTTTTTTTATAAGTTATACTATTAGAGAATATGAAAAATACAAAGTTTTAGATTTTTTCTACTTTTCGTTTCTGAGTTATAAATTTTTGAAAATTGAAAAATCTGCAAATTTTTTTCGTGTTCAGAAATCTTTAAATACATCTAATTCCGAAACCATTCAACCTAGAGAGTTAAAACTTTCACCATTCTCTTTAGAATTTCAAGAGCTTCAATTTGATATGTCACTTGACTATATTAGCTAAGTAATAAAAATTTTCAAAAATCCAAAAAAAGGTTTTTAGAAACATCTCAAAATCGAAATGTTTTATTTTTTTGGAAAAAAATATATTTTTTGTACTTCTTATTAGAGTGCATGTGCCAAATTTCATTATGGTACTCCAATGGGATCATATTAAAAAAAAAGTTACTATACAGTAGTTCAATCACTAAACTTGTAATATGCATGCAAATAAACATTGAAACTATGGTAACTTAAATTACAATGCTCCCCTAATTAATAATTTTGAGGAAAGTAAATATATTATAAAAAATACATTTCTTCAGTAGTTATTCATTATAGTATTTTAAATTGAACAATAATAATAAATAATAATAGTAATAATAAATTTATATTTAATAAATAATTAATTATTTTATCAAACTTGACTCTATCAACAGTCATTGTATCCTCTGTAATAGTTATAATAAACAAAATTAAAAATATTTCCACCAAATAATGTAAGTTATATTTTAGTATCTAGCCTATACATTTTAAAATGCTGAGAAAGACTGGAAGAAACAAAGTTTAGTAGGGGGGCAGGAAGTGAGCAATGAGTCAGACAGACAGGTAGTAACTTGCTCCAGTTTGATCAAGCATCTTCCTTCCTGCTAATAATGTTAGTTGTGTTGGAACAGTGCAGCAGTAAAGATGTAACATTTCTTAATGTGTATTTTTTTCGTGTTTTTTTATTATTTTGATAATAGACTATTTTCAGTTATTTTATGTTGTTTTGTAGTGTTTTCCTAATTAAGTGTCTTTTAAAATTACCGGTATACATTTTTCTGGCTAGTTGGTCAAAAAATAGCAAGTGTGATGGTTATCTAAAATGGATAAAAAGTGGTCTACTTTTTGTTGCAACCCATTTAAGAAAAAATGTCATTGGGTAAATAAAGACCTAAGGGCAATCAGCTCATGGATGAAAGACTTAGAAGATTACAATATAGAAGAAGGTATGAAAATTTGCACATCATGTCGAGTGAAAATAGGCAAAGAAAGACAAGCTATGCTGGATGAAATTCATGCAGAAGAAGAAAGTGCAGGCAAAGAAGATGAAGGGGACACCATTTTTATGGATCTTGACGAAGGATTAAATCAATTAAATGCCTCTTTAACTTCAATAGGAGAGTCGCCCGTGGTAAAAAAGAAATGTGACAGTTCAAAGAAATATTGCAAAGAAAAAGTAGAAAAAATAAAGTGCAAACTAAATGAAACATTTTTTCATGGCAAAGGTGTTTCAAGCGAAAAAGAATGTGGTTGTGAATATACAGAATCGGAAATTATTAACCAATTCAAGGAAAAGTTCAAAATAGCCAACAAAAGTGAAAAGTTTCTTATATTAACATCTTTACCCAAAAGTTGGTCATGTGCACGAATTGAAAGTGAATTTGGTGTAAGCAATTACTTAGCCAGAAAATCAAAAAAGTTAATAGAAGAAAAGGGAATACTGTCCACTCCAGATTCCAAGCCTGGTAGAACACTTCCTCAAGAGACGGCTACGTTAGTAAAAGACTTTTACTGCAGCGATGAAATTAGTAGACTAATGCCAGGCAAGAAAGACTACGTGTCCATGGGAAAGAACTCTGAAGGTAACCCTATCCATGTTCAAAAAAGACTTATATTACTAAACTTGCGAGAAGCATATCAGCTGTTCAAATCAAACACACCAGATATAAAGGTGGGTTTTTCCAAATTTGTTGAGTTACGACCAAAAAATTGTATAATAGCTGGAGCAAGTGGAACACATGCTGTCTGTGTATGCACGGTACACCAGAATGTTAAACTGATGATGGCTGGTGCCAACTTAAACAAAGTTTTACTTTTAGGGAGTGATCAACCACTGAAAACCTACAAAGAGTGCCTTGCAAAAATAATGTGTAATCCACCAAACCAGTCATGTTTTTTGAATGATTGTGATTACTGTCCAGATGTTAGTTTGTTCAGAGATGCTCTATTAACGGCTCTTGAAGAAGATATGGTCGAAAGTATAACTTACAAACAATGGATAACTGTTGATCGCTGTACATTTGAGACACTAACAAAACCAACTGAGGAGTTTGTACAGGAATTCAGCAAACAGCTTCTTCATCTGAAAAGGCATGATTTTGTTGCTAAACAACAGTCAACGTTTTATTCTGAAAAGAAATCTGCTTTAAGTAAAGATGAAGTGATTGTGCAATGTGACTTTTCAGAAAATTACTCATTTGTGATTCAGGACGAAGCTCAAAGTTTCCACTGGAATAACTCAATGGCTACAGTCCACCCATGTGTAGTTTATTACAAGGAAACAAATGAAAACAGTGACAACGAAGATGTTTTGACCTATAAAAGTTTTGTATTTATCTCGGATTGTTTGACCCATAATACAGTACTTGTTCATGTCTTTCAAAAGAAACTAATAGAGTTTATCAAGCAAGACTTCATGCCGAATTTAAAGAAGATTTACTACTTTAGTGATGGCTCAGCCGCCCAATATAAGAACCGAAAGAACTTTACTAACTTGTGTCACCATACTGAGGACTTTGATGGGATAGAAGCAGAATGGCATTTTTATGCAACTTCGCATGGGAAGGGAGCGTGTGACGGGATTGGAGGCACAATAAAACGACTGGCGGCCAAAGCTAGCCTTCAGAGCCCTATAAATAACCAGATTTTGACTCCCATCCAGTTGTATCAGTGGGGGAAAGATAATATTTCATCTGTAATGTTTATTTATGTTACAAATGATGAATTCATGCAAGAAGAGAAAATCATGGCAAAAAGATTTGAGGAAGCTGTTACTGTCACTGGGACTCAGAGCTATCACGCTTTCATCCCAGTCAGTAACACAAAAATAAAAACAAAAATTATATCTGACACTGAAAAGTCAGATCTTCACAACATTCAAGTTGCTCCAGATGCTGATGATGTACCATTTGAAGAGATAAATGGATTTGTTGCTTGTGCATATGACAGCAAATGGTGGATAGCTTGTGTTTTGTCTAAAAACCACTCTGAAAAAGAAGTTGTTCTATCATTTCTCCATCCTCATGGACCATCCCCTTCTTTTGCATACCCCAGAAGACCAGATGTCTTAACAGTGCCACATAACTTTATTATATGCAGTATTAATCCAACCACGCCAACTGGTAGGACATACAGATTATCTACCGACGAGATGTCCAGAGCTTCCCAAATTTTATCAAAGAAGAAGCAAGCATTATATTCATAAAATCATTACATCCTTGTTTGAAGACAGTGGCTTGTGATTATATCTATTTACTACATGATCATGTTTTCAATTGTAAACAAACTGAACACTGAAATAGGACCATCTTAAATATATAATATTATTGTAAATAAATAATATTAAATTGGTTATTTTCAAGTGATAAAATGGAAAGGACATTACTGTATTCAAAGAACATAACAATTAATTTCATGATTATAAAGAGGTAAAAATATCAATGACTTATTTATGAATCATTTGTTACAAAATACAATGGTAGGCCTATACACTGATCACTAAAATTTATTCAGTATTGTTATTACTTTATTATTATTAGGCATATTATAGTTTATTTTACTGCACTATAATAAAGATCTTTCTTTATAAATGTATTTTTACAATAAATTTTACTTTGCTCAAACCTATTACGTTAACTATGTTACGTCATGTATCTATAGTCAATAGAAACTTACATGCATTCTATGGTTGAACTACTGATGTATTTTTTTTTTAAATATGATCCCATAGGAGTACCATAATGAAATTTGGCATATGTACTCAAGTAAGAACTATTAAAAACATATTTTTTCCCCGAAGAAATAAAAAATTTCGATTTTGAGATATTTCAAAAAAAACTTTTTTTATTTTTGAAAAATTTAATCACTAAGCTAATATAGTCAAGTGACATATCAAATTGTAGCTCTTGAAATTCTAAAGAGAATGGTGAAAGTTTGAACTCTCTAGGTTGAATGGTTTTGGAGTTAAAGGTATTTAAACATTTCAGAACATGTCAAAAATCTGCCAATTTTTCAATTTTCAAAAATTTATAACTCAGAAACGAAAAGTTAAAAAAATCAAAAACTGTATTTTTTATTACTTTGAGGTATAGAACAAAATTACCAAATATTATCCATTTTGAAAAACCCAAGTTCTGAAATTATTTTTTTATTGGTTGATTTCATATGGAATGACCCAATATAGTAACTAGTGACACTTCATTTGATGTCAAGCAATGTAAATTAATGAGATTTGACTTGTTACTTTCACGGACTTGATGAATATTTTGTTTAACTGTTAAAAGAATTGTAATTTTTCAAAATTATTGCTGCTATTAAAAATTGAATCATGGATTAAGTCTACCAAGATAAATTACAAAATTTATCAGTTTACTGCACAAAATTAATTTTTTTTAAAGGTAAAATACAATAAGCCACACAAAATAAATAAACAGCAAAATGTACCATGTGGTAGCAATTGTACACTATCTATAATTTCATGTAATGTTTGTGGGCCAAACTTGATAATTGTTTGAGTGGTAGCAGTTTTTTTTATTTCTCACGTTAGATGGCATCAGGACGTTAGAGGTGAAACATACAAATTCAACACAAAGACTCTGTCTAAAAATATCATCAATTGCCATCTAAAAATATCCTCTATTGAAAAATAGTGCTTATGGCTACAGCTTGTGTAACTTTTGGTTGGAACTTATGGTGGAGCGTTCTTTTATTACTTTTCGCTCATACTTTTAGGATATACAGGGTGTTCAAAAAGCCTGAGTACGGTTGAATATTGTTTAGACCATTACAGATAAAGGTACAAAACTTTGCACATTACTGCTGGACATAAAAAACTATTTTACCATGTATTCAGTGATCCACTACCTTCGGGAGTCGGAAGAAAATCTTAAATGTAAGCATAGGTCGATATACATACCATTTTAAAGGACTTAGCTAGTAGAATATCATACCGCTAATTAGACCTCAAAAGGTTAATCCTAAACAAAATGGTGGCGCTCGAAAGTTTCAATACTGTTCTTAAGTGCAAATTTAAGAATGGCTTAGTTTTTTTTTGTAACCATATCAGATGAAGCTACAAAACTTCCCACATGATTACGTTACACGAATATCTACTTTTAAGATGTATTGAGTGTCCTGCTATTCTTCTATGGGAACGGTCCATGAGGAGTCAGTAGAAGTTTTAGTGTAAGCATGGGTAGATATGCACATCATTTTAAAGGGCTGGTCAAGCGTAGAAGAATGCCGTAAACCGCACTTCAAAAGCTTTCTCCGTTACAAAATGGTGGCGGTTTAAAATGTACCGCCACCATTTTGTACATTTAAGATGCACTATTTTGTACGACCTATGCTTACATTTAAGATTTTCTTCCGACTCCCGAAGGTAGTGGATCACTGAATACATGGCAAAATAGTTTTTTATGTCCAGTAGCAATGTGCAGTTTTGTACCTTTATCTGTAACGATCTAAACATTATTCAACCGTCCTTGGACTTTTTGAACACCCTGTATATATTTTTAAAGTTATGGAAAATATATATATATTACGGAATTAATTAAACAGTGAAAAATGAATTAAAACATTGTATTTTATCGACAATCCTGCATCTCCTTTGACAATATCAGCTCTAAATTATTGAACAAGTGTAAGTAAGGTGATTCTTTAGTCACTCAAATGTTCTTCTAGCATCAGGACGTTAGAGGTGAATAGTGAAGATTCATCACAATGAATCTGACTAAATTTGTCATCATCTGCCAATATAATAAAAATGATTAAGTATAAATAATATATGTAAATCAAATACTAAGCTATGCTGAGGAATTTTATAGATATATATATAATTCAAAGTGCCCATCCACCCACTTGAATAGATACGTTTATGACTGTTTGGGGGAGACAGTCACACTAGCTCCAGTGTTCTTCATGATGACCTTCATACAGCTTTGTTAAATGGTTCTTTATAAAATGGGACTAATTTGTTCTATATCTAAATAAAACTAGTAAAAAAATAAGAATATTCTTATTTCTGAGCATCAGATAACTTACTAGCTGAGTTAGCCTTTAGAAAGATTTAAAATTAGAATGTGTAAGTAAAACTCTTTACATTTAACCTACTTTTTTAATGTAGTAAAACTATGGATTCGGATAAACATAAAACTAAAAGAAAGATTTTTTTCAAGAGTTCAGATCGCTGTGGGAAAAGCAAGTCATCAATAACAATCAGAGTTTGCGAAATCATCATTACTCTTGAAGTGAAAAATGATGTTAATTATTTTCAAAAACACCATTCCCATTAAATTAGAGATAATCAGAACAATGAATTAAACACATAAAGCTTTTAGTTAAGCTTTTAACAGTCAAAAGGTAACAGGAAATGAGGTAGCCTAAAAGAGAAACAGGAAAAGAAAAATAACTAAACAAGTTTTGAGTTTGAAATAGTAAATCAAAGTGTAACAAAAATTTTAAAAACTAGTAAAAAATAAAGAAATATAAATAAACAAGTTTTGAGGTTATGTTTAAACAACTAACTTTTATGAGTAAATTATGAAAAAAGAAAATATTCTCTAAAGAAAGAAATTGTTGAAATATAGTATCTCTTGACACTTTATTTGATGTCAAGTAGTGTCAATTAATGAGATTTGGCTTGTCACTAACAGCCAACCCAAACTTCATGAAACTTTTAGATGGCATCAGGACGTTAGAGGTGAAATATTTAAATTCATCACAATTAATCTGAAGATATTTGTCATCATTTGCCACCCCTGCACAATAATTATTTATGAATTTCAAACTATCCAAACCAAAACACACCATAGCAAATGTTCAGTTTTTACAGTCCTTATCAAAATAATAATTTTTAAAATAACTAAAAAATGTCTATTGATCTTCCTTTCATTTAATATAGCGAATACAACTAATTACACTTAGAATGATTTTATTTATAGAAGCAGTTCTGAGAAATAGCCAGTTTATACAAGACATATCTAAGACATGACCATTTTACAAACGTACTAACATGAAATAATGTAAATATTACAGCCAAAATTATCTAGAGCTCATTTAAGACGGTATGGCCGGCAATAAAGACAAATTAAATCAGTTTTGTGCGCCAGCTGTACGTCTGACGCCAGGTACTCGCACATTAACACCAATCCCTCCCCCTCCCCTGGAATGGGTAGGGTATAATTGCAGGAAGTCATTGAAGCGCGATCCTGCGGGTGCTGTGTCTTGCTGTACGTATGCGTAGCAATTAGATTGTAATATAACATGCGGGTAAAAGTACATATACCAGTTGACTATATAAAGTTAATCGATTTTGTAAATTGTGTGATATTAAAAAGCATAAAAAATGGGACTAGTTTGTTCTATATCTAAATAAAAATAGTAAAAAAATAAGAATATTCTTATTTCTGAGCATCAGATAACTTGCGCAGCATTCACACTAGCTGAGGCAGCCTTTAGAAAGATTTAAAATTAGAATGTGTAATGTAGTAAAACTCATTACATTTAACCTACTTTTTCAATGTAGTAAAACTATGGATTCGGATATACATAATTCTAAAATAAAGATTTTTTTCAAGAGTTCAGATCGCTGTGGGAAAAGCAAGTCATCAATAACAATCAGAGTTTGCGAAATCATCATTACTCTTGAAATGAAAAATTATATTAATTATTTTCAAAAGCACTATTCCCATTAAATTAGAGATAATCAAAACAATGAATTAAACACATAAAGCTTTTAGTTAAGCTTTTTAACAGTCAAAAGGTAACAGGAAATGAGGTAGCCTAAAAGAGAAACGGGTAAAGAAAAATAAATAAACAAGTTTTCAGTTTGAAATAATAAATCAAAGTGTAACAAAAATTTAAAAAACTAGTAAAAAATAAAGAAATATAAATAAACAAGTTTTGATGTCAAGTAGTGTCAATTAATGAGATTTGGCTTGTCACTAACAGCCAACCCAAACTTCATGAAACTTTTAGATGGCATCAGGACGTTAGAGGTGAAATATTTAAATTCATCACAATTAATCTGAAGATATTTGTCATCATTTGCCACCCGTGCACAATAATTATTTATAAAATTCAAACTAAAACACACCATAGCAAATGTTCAGCTTTTACAGTCCTTATCAAAATAATAATTTTTAAAATAACTAAAAAATGTCTACTGATCTTTCTTTCGTTTAATATGGCAAATACAACTAATTACACTTAGAATGAATTTATTTTATACAAGCAGTTCTGAGAAATAGCCAGTTTATATAAGACATATCTAAGACATGATCATTTTACAAACATACTAACATGAAATAATGTAAAAATTACAGCCAAAATTATCTAGAGCTCATTTAAGACGGTATGGTCGGCAATAGGGACAAATTAAATCAGTTTTGTGCGCCAGCTGTACGTCTGACCACCAGGTACTCGCACATAAACACCAATCCCTCCCCTCCCCTGGAATGGGTGGGGTATAATTGCAGGAAGTCATTGAAGCGCGATCCTACGGGTGCTGTCTTGCTGTACGTGTGCGTAGCAATTAGATTGTAATAAAACATGCGGGTAAAAGTTGTACCGGGTCTTGGACCGGTACAGTTTACGTTTTTTTTTTTTCGTCGTCTGCCAGGCTGCCTGAGATTCGCTTTTGCCCTGCGTTTCGCGTAGTTTGGTGGCCGTTGGCTTCGATCCGTTTCGTTCCTGGTTCCAGCCTCGGTCAGGTGGTCCTGTCTGTTCAGTTTCTCTGCTGCCGATCAACTTGACTATGCGTGGCTGAGAGACACTAAAACGTAAATGTTCATTTGTAATTCCTAATATTTAATCACCCTTTTGGTGAAAATACTTTCGTTTCATTGAAAATATTAATCGGGCTTAGTTGTGTTTTCAGGGTTTTGTTAAATTTGTATTTTCTTTGTCTAGTTTTGTTAACCTAGGTTTGAGCCATGTGCTCCAGGTTAATTTTTACCGTTAATTACCGTTAATGCTTTTTATATCTGCCTTTATTATCAATAGTAGTTCTGTATGTTTTGTTGAACCTTTTTTTTCAGTTGGAGTTACCGTGTTACCATAGTTTTTGTTCTTTGCCAATAACCTAGCCTATCTGTACCTTTTGATTTTCATGTTATAACATATTGCTCCTGTTCTATAGCCTAGTTTTCAGTTTGTCATTTTTAGTTCCATATACGTCTTTTATAATTTGTTAATTTGTAATTTGTCTTAAATCTGAGTTTCCAACATAATTAGTCATAGCCTAAAAATTTATCTTTTATTTTCTAGGGTGCTCCAATACTGTACAATTTTGTCTGTTCCTGTTTTGTTTTGCCATGTCATGTATTAGGGGTTATGTATAGTATTTTGGTGGTGATGGCTGGACTGTTTTTAATTGCTGTTTGGCCTTTCAGTCCAGGGTCCTTGAGTGGGACGTTCAGCCCTCGGCCTGCCGTCCGGGGATTGTCTACCATCCACACTGCCAGCCTGGCCTGAGGACCATGTATAGAGGCCATTGGTGACCCTGCTGCCCCACCTACATCTTTGGGTATGAGTCTTCTGTCCTCAGGTCAGTGCTTTCCTTGTTGTTTCCCGGCGGCTGAGCTGGGGGTTTAATTTAAAAGTGAAAAAGGAAATGGAAAGAAAAAACAAAAGAAGAAAAAAAAAAAAAAAATGTTTGTGGAACTTTATGTGGCCTAGGCCTAAGACTGAACAGTGATTTATGGAACTCAGCCATGGGGACTTACATATATTTATTTATTAAAGAAAGAAAAACTTTAAATACACAAAGAACGTTCGCTGTTAATATTTATTGTTCTTTATTTTTAATTATTTTATTTTCTTGTTACATTTGTTTAGATTTTTATATTTGTTAGGTCCCCATTGTTAAATCCTGTTATTATTTATTTATATGCTTAGGCCTAGTTATTGTTATTTATTTTTTGTTAAGTGTATTAGGGGGGTTTTGAAGTGAATTTTTACTCAAACGGTACCGTGTTAGATTTTTTTTAAAATTGTTTAATTTTTAAACTTTCACCAAAAGGGGATTATTGTACTTTTACGTAACTTCTTATTCGGAGCTGCCCAGGGATTCCGGCTTACTCCCTGGCCCGGTGGAATCAAGGGATGTGTGGGCTAAATTGCCGGTTTAAGTGTTGTGATCCAAAGGTTCTAAATTTTCACTTTTATTTGGGGCTTAAAATTATCTTACGTTTTTGGTGGCTAAACTGCAGATAGGCCATGTAGTTGTTTATTGGCAATTTTGGTATTTGTAGAGTTTGTGGTATTTATAGCGTTTGTTATTAATGTGTAGTATCTTGTTAATTTCAGTGTTAATGGTTATTTATTTAAGTGCAAATTTATATGGTGGCCTTCTGCCTATTTTATATGGTGGCCTTCTGCCGTTTTTGATTAATTAATATTTGCTCTTTGGTAATAAACTAGTTTTGCTCAGCTGCCGAGTTTTATTTTGACCCTCCAACTGCCACCCGTGACCCCATCGCTTGACTTGTTTTGAGCCATCCCCCCGGTTGGCACGCTTTCCAGCTTTGGTGGGGGGGGATGGGCCTCAAAGTACATATACCAGTTGAGTATATAAAGTTAATCGATTTTGTAAATTGTGTGGTATTAAAAAGCATAAAATGCCAAACACAACACTGTATTTCTCGTCGTAATAAAATAAAAACAAACATATAACATTAATTATTTAAAATCTAATTTTGTAATTTGCAGTAAAATTACGTACTCTAAAACAACTGATGAAACAAGTCCAGTCCTGTGAGGGTCTGTTTTGAAAATTTGGAAATAATCGGGAAAATAGTTTCTTAATTCTCTATGTTGGAATAAAGCCCAACTTCGCATCTTTGAGATGATGGATTTATAACTATAAACATAATTGTAATGATAGAAATACTTGGGAAGTGTTTAATAACTGATATAGACACTGAAATCGAAAAAATAAAATTTTTTTTACCAAACAAAACTTTGGGACAATTACTTTGACTTGTTGTAGGAAAAGCAAGTCATTAATAACAATCAGAGTTTGCAAAAACATCACTACTCTCGAAGAAAAATATAAAACATGCAACTTTTAATATTAAAAAATCAAAACTTTCCACAGTTTGAAATAGTAAATCAAAGCAGAGTAATGCATAAAAAAAAGAGTAAATAACAAGTGACACTTCGTTTGATGTCAATCAGTGTCAATTGATGGCTTGTCACTAACAGCCAACCGAAACTTTAGAAACTTTTAAATGGCATCAGGACGTTAGAGGTGAAATATTTAAATTCATCACAATGACTCTGAATATATTTGTCATCATTTGCCAATCCTGCATCATAATTTAAACAATTCAAACTTTCTAAACCAAAAC
>JAQJVL010010416.1:0-12411 GCA_035578905.1 Stictocephala bisonia
TTTAATTTACCATTTGGCTAAAACACTGTATACCTTGGATTTTTATCATTAATTTACAGTATTCTTAACACAATATGAGCTTGGGAATTTTTTTCTTATTTTTTTTAGTTTATTATTTTTATTTTATTTTATTTTTTTTTTTTTAGCTGTAAATTCATGCCCCGAGCCACATTCCTAATTTTGCCTGCATAAACACGAATACAATTTTTAAATACATTCATTTTTGTATATATGTACAGAAAATTAGTTAGCTGACAATAAATCTGGTCTAGACTTCACAAATAATTGTATTTATTTAATTTCACTGGCAAAACCTTTTACATAATATGTTGAATAATTGTACTGACATTCAAGATTACATTGTATTAAACACGTAAATAAAGAATGATACACGTGCAGTTATAGAACATTAATAAAACTACTAGCACAATGCTAACCTATAATGTATAAAAATTTCAAATTTGAGTAATATAGATATGAATGACTAATATTATATTTATAAATAAATATGAATAAAACTATAAATTAATAACAATAATAAATAAGTATAAAAAGAATAAGTATGCATGAACAAGTTAAATTGTTAATAAATCATAAATAAAGTACTCGGTAATCACAATACAAATAATAATAATTTATAAAAATATAGTGATATTTGATAATGAATAATGATAAACACAAAGATTTAAATTAATTTTTCATCGTTTTACTGTACGAGTGTTTCCACAGGAACAATTTAAAGTAATTATAAAACTTATCCATTAACTGTTTGAAATCCGTCCTCAAAATAAGCTAAAATACATATTCATACTTCATTTCACATTACAAGTACACTTTTACTGGTAAAAGCTGTTGTACTGTACATGTAAAAAGTAAAAAGTATATTGAGAACAACACAAAACGAATCATTTTAATTGTGTGTAGTGAAGAAAAAATTAGGACTTGTCGTCAGTGAAAAATATGAACACTTATAATCATTCTACGTAAGTGGTGTTAGGTTTGATAATTTGATTTGGCAATCATGTTGTACGTACTATAGAAATGTATAAAACTAACTGAATGATTTAAGTTATTTGTAAAATTTTACGAGCCATTCACATCAATTCTTAAAGTACTAACCTTACAAAATTATTGATTATTTACAAGATAAACGAATCAGGTTATCATTTAGTTAATAAATTACATTTAGTTTAACAATTGCTTGTATAATGATTCAAGATAAATTCCCAGTAGGAAAGACTTCAAGTTTAAGAAACACGACATTCCTTTGTTCTTATTACTTGCATTGTGTGTGCTTTGGGATTCACGTAAACAATAGCATTTCGTTTATCTTGAATAAGCAATTGCGTAAATTCAAATCTTGCGTGACTCACAGAATATGCCTATTCTTGACAAAAAATAACTCAATTTCATTCCTCATTGTTCACCTGCGATAAATTACCGCTTGCTCGGTCTACTATGGAATAAGCCTAAAAATATTTTATTTTTAATTGATAAATTTTAAATTTCATAAATTCAAGTTTAATGTAACTATGAGCTTTCTAGGGTCTTCTGAAAATAATATTTGTTGTTGAAAATATTGTGAAATATGATTGTATAAATAATGAAGAGGTTGACTTCAACCATGAAGATTAGACGTATAAAAAATCGGAAACACTTTTTTACCGAATAATCGATAGTAAAAAAATCTGATAGTAAAAAATATTTTTTAAACTTTTTCTGTGCATGCTGTCTTATACTAACCACAAATAGATATTTGGATTTGCAATAATTTTTTTTTTTTCAGTTAAAAAATACTAATTTACTTACCTAGCCAAAACTAACCTAATTTATCACAATTCCGTGATATCTCAAAAATTAATTTTTGACCAAATAGTTTTCAAATTCGTGTTACGCATGAAAAAAATTCTATGGTAATAAAATAATGAAAATTCACAAAAAAAATGGAAATATAATCGAAAATAACATTTTCAATATTATTTTCAGCTACTTTCTGAAAGAGCTCTTTTCAGGGACATTTTTATCCTTAGGCTACGGCCACACGTGCGTTTTTTCACGCAGGTTTGTAGCTTGTATTCCCGCTGCTTGAAATCCCGCCACTAAGCCCGGCCACACGCCACGCGTGGAAAACCGGCTCATTCACATACTTGCTTTAGTGAACGTAGCAGCAAACATTAATCCATATAAACTGTTTTTAAAAAAAATGCAGTGAATGCTTTGTGTGCGTTGTTGGTTGTTCGCCGTCGTCGATATCGTCGTCGCAAAAGGAAATATTGGACTCATCCAATTGTAAGTGGCAGGTTAACGAAGGGGAAATTTGTGCTTTTACATAGTACTCTCAAGAAGTATCCAGACAAGTTTTTTGAATATTATAGAATGTCGATATCTTCTTTTGAGAAACTGCTATCCATGGTAAAAGTTAAGATTTTAAAACAAGACACTGAGATGAGTGATAGTATTACTCCAGAAGAGAAACTCGCTGTTAATTTAAGGTAAGGTGTATTAATTAAAATTAAACAGTACAAAATAACATAACTAATCTTAAGAATTTATGATGAAGTCGTTCATTTGATAATTTACAAATTAAAAAATGACAGTACAGATTCTTCATCCACATCTGAAATCGGAGTTGATAATTGTGTTCGGGGTGAACTCTGATTAGATGAGTCTTGGTTGTAAACAGGTGGATTACAAAAGGAGCGAGGTTGGTTGTACGACTGCAGAATTGGTTGTAAACAGGTGGATTACAAAAGGAGCGAGATTGGTTGTACAACTTCAGAAGCTGTATAAACTTGATTTGGAAGTCCATCTTGTCAGACTGAGACAACTTTTGTATAACAGGTAATTGAGACAGTAGGAACATTTCATCCGGGTCTTGGAAATTTGCCCTGGTAGCCACTACATTTGATTTTAAAATGTTCATGACATTACGTTCAAAAGGATCGTGGTTTCGTTTTTTTGGCATGAGGGAACTTTTCTGCAGAGTAGCAGGCTCTGTTTCACTGGTAGTCTCATGTCCGGATTCCAGTGATCCACCTGAAGGAGCTTGAAGTTCATCATTCATGTTTCCTGAAGTCCTGCAAGACCAAAAGTTTGTATTGACACTAACAAAATTCAAACTAAAAAGTTTGTAAACAGGTTTGAGAAATTTTTAAACTTAACTGTAAGATATAGCGAACTCTTTATATATTTAAGTTAATAAAAAGTTATATGTTTAAGCCTTCAAAATGGTTGTTTTCAAATGATCTGTTTCAATTGACTTATTTTCAATTAAAATTACGTCAAACCACACTGACCGGTTAAAGTTTATGACCAATTCTAATATTTATGATATATTTGACCCAGTATTTTACATACAAATTAACTAAACTAAGTTAATCCCATTTTACATACTACAATTTAGAACAACCACCATCACAAATAAATTAGTTAGTATAAACGAATTACTGTTATCCTTGTAATTTACGGCAGTTATTATTGTAACACCCAACATAAAATTATAAATTTTCTTGAAGAGAAAATCCTAAATAACTTACTCTCTTCGTTCACACACTGATTGGAGAAAGCTCATTTGTTTGTGATAGACATATGTTTTTTTTCTTTTTAGTCGCATCTCCACGTTTGCCTCCCTCATTTCTAAGATACTTCAGATAGCTATCCTTCATGCTCTTCCAACGTTTCTGCACTTCTTTTCCTGAAACATTTATAGCTCAATATAACACAAATAACTAGTCAGCATTAGAGCGGAAAATAGTAACAGTAACAATTATAGTTATATTATATTTTTTTCAGATATCTGGGCACTGGGAACTCCATTCGCTCTCTACACTTTGAGTTTCTACTTGGGCGCTCAACAATTTCCTCAATTATTCGTGAAACGTGTTCAGCTATTTGGGAGACACTGAAAGAAGAGTATATAAACCAGCCTACTAAAGAAGAGTGGAAGAGCATAAGTGAACAATTTGAAAAAAGAGCGAACTTTCCACATTGTATTGGTGCCGTTAATGGAAAACACATTCGTGTTGTGAAGCCATGGGGTACAGGTAGTGAATTTTACAATTACGAAAAGTTTTTTTCAATTGTATTAATGGCTGTCGTTGATACTAATTACTGTTTTAGATACATTGATGTCGGGTCATTTGGTAATGAGGGCGATTCTAATATATTTAAAGCTACTAATTTAGGAAAGAAAGTATACAACAAAACTCTGGAATTACCTTCACAAACATGTATACCAAACGATCCATCCAAAATACCTATGCCATATTTGTTTGTGGCTGATGAAGCTTTTGCAATGAGCGAAAATATAATGAGACCATAACCTGCTAAGAATATGACTTGGAGAGAACGAATATTCAACTATAGGTTGTCAAGAGCTAGGCGTTATGTTGAATGTGGGTTCGGTATATTAGCCAATAAATGGCGTATATTTCATCGGCCTCTTGATGTTAGTATTGATATGGCAGACATTATTGTACAATCATGTTGCGTGCTTCATAACTTCGTCAGGCAACATGATGGTTACAACTTTGAAGACACACTTACATGCCCACTAGAGAGTATCCCATCTATTGGAACGAGAGGAAACAATGTTGGAATACAAACTAGATCACTACAGGTATTACTTTTGTTCAAAAGAAGATTCTGTGCCTTGGCAAAATCGTTACTGCTAAATTTCAGGTAAATACATGGACACAATTGTATAGTGCTAAGATTTAACCAATTATTCACTATTTTTAATGTAAAATAAAGTAAGTTAACTCACCAATATTTTGTTTGCTTTCTGTATCCAAATCTTCCCACTCCTCTCCGACTACGTTCTTTGTTATAGACATCCAGGCACTCCTCCTAAGTTCCCGATTTTTAAAATCTTCATTTTTAGGGTCATATACACAGGGGTTTTTTTCCAATTCCAAAATAATTCGTTCACTATCTAGGTGCTCCATATTGAAATAACACTCAACTAAAACAACAACACAAAAAGGTATCTCGTGGGTAAGTACAACGAAAATATTCAACAGTGAACAGTGTGTATAGCAAGAGCTTGAACCACTGTGAACGCTGCGTTATTTACCGCTCGTGTGGCCAGGGGATGTGCGTGAAAACAAGCAACAGAAATAGACCAGCGCCTATTCACTGGCGGGCGTCCTTGAAGACGCGCCCGCTACAAACCCTAGCAGCGGGAAAACACGCTGCGTGTGGCCTACCCCGTAACATTTAATGCTGCTCATTATTTTCGCGTGTTTTCACGCTACAAACCTGCGTGAAAAAACGCACGTGTGGCCGTAGCCTTAGAGTTGAAATCATCGCATGTGCTCAAAAATGTACACAATACAGCATAAATACGATTAGAAGATTAGAGTTTTGGTAAAATAATATATATTGACGACCATTCAAGACCTTAAGTGCCCTTAATAATGTCACAATCGTCCTTACATTAACAATTACTCTTTTCTTTCAGATAAAGTTCCTTGGGTATAAAGTTCTTTCTAGCTATTAAGTGGTATAGAAACCAGTCACGTGTCACAGAAATATAGGTCTATAAAAATAGTAAATAGTACTATTACAGATTAAAATGGTTTCATAACCTGAATGTTATGAAAATGATGAATATGAAAATGACAGATCAGTTCAAAAGCTTGATTCAGGTAGATCGATGGCTACTTTATGGTTAGTCAACAATATTTTACATACGAGGAAGTTTGCATACGAGACAAATTTGGGATTGTTTATCCATCTAAAAAACTTCTTAAAATATGTAATTAGGACATGGTATGAATAAAAAAGTTAGTTTTTAGAAATCAATAATTCTAAATCAACACTTTCTCTGATCATATTTTTTAATGGAGCAGGTTTTTACCTAGAAGCACTTGTAACTATTATCGATAGCATTATGTACGACTAAGTGTGTGCGTATCAGCTGTGAGGAAAACGTAGTTAGGAACTCTAAAAAAAATATGATACGACAAAAAAATGGTGGTTGAATTATTTCAAAAGCATTCTTCTTACTACGACGACATTGAATATCATCATTGATTCCTCAACTTAGTCAATTTGAAGCTAAGAATGGTCTTTCCTCTTAAAATTATTGGCTCCAACATATGAAAACCTTTGAATTTACAGGAATTTATTTTGAAATTCCTGTGTCTCGAAGGAAAATCTCCACGTCACCGGATTAAGATTTCCTGCTTAATGCTTATGCTTGGAAACTTTACCCTTACAAAAGTAAAGGTAACATTTATTTCCTTTTAACTTCCTAAAACCCGAGAGAATCCTTCTTCTCTTAAGAAAGTTGTTAGCTTGTCGACTTACCTTAGATTTAATGTACCTGTCAACGTATTATACTCGTAATCCATAAAAAATAAAAGATAATTACCATTAGGATATTTGACATCCCTAATCTCCAAATAGATTTAATCAAATACATACGTTTTCAAATTTTAAGAAATTATTAAATATTTACTTGATATTTTGGAAATCTATACGTTAATCCTTTCACGTGCAACCAACACTTCATTTAGAAATAAATAATTCAAAAGGTTTTGTTTAATTAAAAAATGAACTATTTAAAATATTATTATATACTTATTTTCTACATGTGTTGTGTAGAATGTCACACAAAATATTTTGCTCACTATATCAGGCTGATTTAATGTTTACCATAAACCATATAATATGGATTTAATTTTTATACGTTACTAATTTTATTTATTAATAACACATCGATCATCAAGATATGGATGAAGATGAGTGCCGAAAGATGATGACGAGTATATATTGACGAGTATGTATTGTTATTAAAGCCAGCTGTTCCTTAGAAAGAGCTTCTTATTGATAGCCCAACAGCCAGGCAACTAAAGGACTTACAGCTTAGCATGGAATCTGAACCACGTAGGATTTGTCTGATTTTCAACTAACTAACGATTCCTTATTTCAAATCTAAATGTTAAATAAGGAACGCTTGAGACAATAAAAAGTGGCATGACTTTTTATTGTTATTGTAAATACAGTGATTTTATTGTATGAGGCTTAAAATAGGATGGGCAAGATAAATATTTCCAAACAATCGTTGATTCGGAAGATAATTACGAGAATATAGGAATGGGGAGAATCATGTAGTAATGTAGTACGCAATGCTAATATTACGACGTTGTAAATGAACTTTGCTAAAGTTGGCATGTTATTTTATCCGGCCCAGAGGACCAAAATGTTTATTACAACTACTGCTAAAAACTCTTCTGCAATAAATTAATTTATGATAGTTATTAAAGAAAGGCAGACTGAAGCTAAATGAACTGTAATGAAATTGTACTCGTCATGTAACAAAAAACAAAAGTATCTTAATTATGATTTACAACAGCTCTTTTTTTATATTTAAATAAAACATATGTACAGATGGTAAATATTAGCACATTAGTCTAAATTCTACTAAACAGTATTCTTTTAATGGTCATGTATTGGTAAAAATTGTACAACTGTTCTACTAATATATAAATGATCACTGGAATATAAATAAATTTAGATGCTAGAACATTGATCTCAAGTTCTAGTGAGCATAAGATAGTGTTTCTTATGCTAGACGAAACCCCCAGTAGCTCAGGTATCGTAATTGGCAGCGTAATGGAAGCAAACAAGAAGTGTCCGGTTCTTGTTCCAAGTTCCTTATCTAATTCTGGTCACTGCGTGCCTGGCCTACGGACTTTGCGCATTAATAGCCGAGTAGCCGTCCTAACTTTGGCTCAAGACAGGTTTAGTTATTTATCTTTACCAATTACCTCAGTTCAATGTTGAATAAATTACACGTACATTAAACTGTAATAACTACTTTAAAATAAAGAATATTTCAACAAAACATAATCTACTTATGGATTTAAATAACCTCAAATTAACCTATTTGTTTATATTTTATTAGTACGATTTCCTTTTATTTCTGAAAAACGTTTAATATATGTCTTTAAAAAGTACTCCTATAATATGATTTTTTCTGTATTTTCACAATATTACTTTTTGTTTTGAGTCGATGAAATCACACATAAAAATTTAATTTGGGTAGGTCAACAGAGATTTATAGAGCTGTGGCATAAATGAAAACCTTAATATTTTATTCACCACGGATTGAGCTTCGTGGAGATAGAAGCTCTTGAATTTGGGTTGCGGGTAGAGGGGAGCGGGGATGACTGCCACAAACCACTGTGTTAGTCTTTTTAAATTCTACCAAGCCTTGTGATATCAAAGCAGAATGCATAAGAAAGTTTGTAATGTACGTTTTTATATTTCTACTAACATATATTTACTAGGACAGTTCCATATTTACTGTTATTTCAGTAATAGGATGGAATACTGAGGCAGTGAATATAGTCCTGTTACAGCAAATAGAAAGTTGAGTATCGTCCTCTTACAAGAAATAGGAAGTTGAGTGTCGTCCTCTTACAAGAAATGGGAAGTTCAGTATCTCCTCTTACAGCCAATAGGAAGTTGAGTATCGTCCTCTTGCAAGAAATAGGAAGTTCAGTATCGTCCTCTTACAAAAAATAGGAAATTGGGTATCGTCCAGTTGCAGGAAATATGGTATCGTTGGTTCCAAGAATGTGTATTTTTCCATAAAAGACCAATACTATTTTTGCAATATTATTTTTTTTTTTTTTTAACTTAATATTTCATTCAGTATTATAAATTAATACAGTAGTATACTTTGACTTAAAACAAAGCTGGTTTTGGACTGCGTAGTGCAAGATTTGTCTTCCCCACTGAATAATAAATTATTTGTTAATTCACTAAATAAGTCCTAAGCTGGACTGAAGGTCGGTGTGGTTGGCGATTTAAGTTTTATTAAAAGAAAAAAATAGTAAGACGACTATATACATTATTTATAAATATAAAACGATTCTTTTAAAACATGAACAAATTTATTAATATTATTTCTTTATTAGAAAACATTTCATCCTCACAATAATTTGAATCCCTTTTGGCAAACACCTAAAATAAAAAATTATCTTTTAATAGTTTGGAACGTCCTTCAATTTTTGTATTGAAGGTAAAAACTGAATTAATCCTAAAAGTCCATATAAAAATTACTCGCATCTTCCCCAAGGATTCAGGTTTAATTATTGGAGAAAATTACTTTCAACACTAAATAATCAAAAATTTCAAATGTTCAAAGACTGGATCTCAATAAAAGTTTTTGGTTATTGATTTTTTTTAAATATCAGTAGTATCGTAATGTAGTAAATAAATGAGATTTCAAGAATATCGCTTCTTAATTTGTATTAGAACGGATAACACTTTAACACCTTAAAAGTTCACTTACAAACGATTTTTTACGTGGTTGTAATTAGAAGGAGAAACATTCAGAGGTTCACCCAGTTACTAAACTATAAATAGACACTGTAATGTCGGCCTTCTCTGAAGAGCAGCTGGGTGTGATTCAACAGGAAGTTTTGTAATGGGTGGGCTTATCGGAACACACTGCCGTATGTATGTTTTATCTTCCTGTTTAGTTAGGTGGACATTATTTGGTGGGATATGTAATTCTAACAATGTAAAACGTATTACAAGTTCATTTTTTTAATGTTTTTTTTTTAAATTATAGTTTCGTGACTGGCGTGTTACGTGTTGGTAGAAATACAATACAAGTGAAAGTTGCACATCGCTAATTTGTAACAATGTAAGTACACAAATATTAATGTGAACGATTTCGGGAATCTACGTTTGCCTTCTTTAGACCTGAGAGATTCACAAATATTCATTCCCTTCTGAGTTCCTCCGGTCTGAGGAAGATAAACGTGGTGTACGGCAATTTCTTATTAAAATGTTTTGAAAATGTTGTACTCATATTGTTAAAAAAATATGTATATATGACACTCAATTGTGTTGTATTGATAATTAATTATGTCCAAAACACGGTAGATTAACAAGTTGGTATCATTTCAACTGTTTTTCTTGCAGATATTTAAATAATTTTTACAATCCATCTCATCGAGTGGATGCAGGGAATCGTGAACGTTGAGCCTTGCAAGTCATACAAAATTATTACTTATGTATCTAGTACTGTATTTAATGAAATTGGAAGTGGTTGGTCCCATAAGTTTTCATAAGGGACCAACCACTTCCCAATAGCCATATCTTTAAATAAGCAGCATTTCAAGTAAGAATTTAACTCTCTCATCAACAAATGAAATTGTATTTTTAAAAACAATGTACGCTTAATTTGTGTGATAACGTAAACACTTCTTTTTTAAGTAACGTGGAACATTTCTGTAGATTTCTCAAAGAAAACACTTCATCTAAACTAGAATTTAGTAATTTGCTTGCTCAAATACGTTGTTATTTCTTACTTTGATTCATTTTTAAAGATGGAGATACTAATCTTCCTTGTAACTGGCGTCCAGTAGCAATTATTTCAACAATTTCAAAAGTATATGAGCGAGTCTTTGCAAATAGATTATTAAATTATTTATTTCAACATAATATTTTGTGTAAAGAGCAATACGGGTTTGTGAGAGGAAGGAATACGACTGATGCTATGGTTGACTTCGTTACCTGTGTAATCACTGCACTAGATGAAAAATACAAGACAATGGGACTATTTTTAGATTTACAAAAGGCGTTTGATTGCGTAGATCACGATATACTTTTTGAACGTCTTTACTTGTTAGGAGTGAGGGGGGTGCCTTTGGAATGGGTTAAATCATATTTACGTAGTAGAATCCAACGAGTAGTTAACAATAATGTTCAGTCCGGAAATTTAATACTAAAATTTGGAATCCCCCAAGGCTCTGTCTTAGGGCCAATCCTTTTTATCATTTACATTAACAATATTTCGGAAATAGTAAATAACATAAGAATCACATTATATGCAGACGACGTGTCTCTAGTTTTTAAAAATAAATCCTGGAATAATCTCGAAATCGATAGCTTTATCCAACTAACAAATCTTTACCAATATCTTAACATTAATAATCTTCACGTAAATCCCACAAAAACAAGCTGTGTAAATTTTTCCAAACAAATTAAAACCGAATCAGACCCGACGATATTTATGAATAACTTTGAACTTCCCTTTAACAAGGAGGTCAAATACCTTGGATTAATTTTTGACGATAATATCTCATGGAAATCACATATCGATAGCCTATGTTCCAAACTGTCATCACAGTTGTTTCTCCTCAGAAAATCCGCAAATTACAAAAACGTATTTATTACCAGATTAATATATACATCTCTAATAGAATCACGGCAAAGATATGGAATTGTTTTGTGGGGCTCTACTTCTCGTTCAAACTTTTTAAGAACCTTCCGCATACAAAAAAGGGCTATCCGAATTATGGCCGGAATAAATAAAAGAACGTCATGCAGATATTATTTTAAATCTTTGAACATTTTAACCTTGCCATCAATCTATATTTATGAAACTCTTACTTATTATAAATTTAAATTTTCAAACATTGTAATGGGCTCAGATATACATAATTATGACACCAGGCAAAAGAACCAACATAGACAGACCACGCACAGATTAGAAATTACTACCTGGCTTCCACAAAACATAGGTCCAAAATTGTTTAATAAATTGCCCGATGTAATTAAACAAGAAGGCACACAGACAAAATTCAAAACTCTACTACATCAATATTTATTGGAAAGAGCTTGTTACTCTATTACTGAATTTTTAAATACTTAATTAGTTTATAAATGGATTTATACTTGGTTATATATTTTATCTTTATTACTTAGTTAAGCAAGTGTTTTTATTTGATTGAATATGCTATTTTATGTTAATACTGAACAACTAATGTAATTAAATATTATTAATGTAAAATATGCTAATTTGACGTTTGTTATACAATGTTATTAATTGTCAACAACAAATAAAATGATTTGATTTGATTTGATTTATATGATATATATTTTGATTTCTCAAACTGGTGCCAAAAGTGAAGATTGTACTAAATGACATAAATTCGTTGTAGTGAACTGTTAGCAAGATCGTAAAATTTACCGTTTGCAGTTTGCAATATTATAACAAAATTCTACGATATTTAAATTGTTAACCCTTATTTATATTCTAAGTAAATTTTATGATATTTTAATTGACTTAATTAAAAATTATTCCAATAACAACAATTGAACACCGGAAATGTATATACGCTTTCAGTAAGCAATACTGTAGTGCTGGTTTACATTTATGGAAATACAGTAGGCATCGCAAAATCATCTTTACCCGTAGTTGACTGTTTTGGTATTATAAAGAAAGGAAAGCGTTTGATGAGACAATAGTAAATGTAAGGCATGTATAAAGAATTGTGGATAACTACAGTTTTACACTAGACATTTGTGTTCAATATCACAGGATGGACGGATTTCTTGGAATACCTTCTTGGTATATCCATATTCATAAATTACTTTTCCTAC
>JAQJVL010010417.1:0-12408 GCA_035578905.1 Stictocephala bisonia
GGAGTCGCACTGTGAGACTATTAGTTTTCGTAAAATTACAACTGTAACCGGCTACGCAATAATCTTGATCGTTATATAGTATTAAAGAGGAATAAATTCCCTTTCTACCAGTATAACTGGAATCGATATTTGGAAGTCTTTGGAAGTAGTGGGGCTATAACAAACAGCTGATTGGGTTTGCTACCTTGCGTAGTGTCCAGCTGTAGTGTGTCAGTAGTTGTTTTGATTTGCTGTTGTTATATGCTGTACATGTTTGTTTACTGTTTTTATTGTTGTTATTCTCGTATGTAGTGTTAGTTTATGTTTTATTATGACTGAACTAAGCCGTTCTAGTGTGATTAGGGAGTGTTTAGATGATCTTAGCGGCGCAAGTGACAGTGATGTAAGTAACCAGTCAGGCGACATTGGAACAGACTTATATATGTATATATATATACATATATAAAGGTTTATATATTTCTTCACATGGTTAATTTTTTTGTTTATACATAATATACTTTTAGGCTTCTATTTGAATCAAAATAATAACAGTTATAAGTGGTTTATTGAGAAAAAAACTTTGAATATTTCAATTATTACAATAATAGTCTAAATTTACCATCGGAACATTTTTACATTTTTAAAAGTTCTCAGTGTTAGTTTTTGTTTTTTTTTTATTCATGTGATATGTTTTCAACTCGCAATTAAATTTGGAACATTTTAGGTATTTTGGAATTTTTACTGCAACAAATTAGTTTATATATATACCACCTCAAAGTTGGAACTTTTTTTTTTTTTACATCACCCTGCCGACTAAGAAGAAAAAATTTTTTTTGAAATAATGGTAAATTTGTATTTTTATTACTAACTTGTAGAACATGTTATTATGAACATTTTGATGTATAACACTTGGTATTTTCTCAACGATTTCTATTTTTTGGTAATTTTTTAAGGAAAGCATGCAATTAGCCTGAAAATGTCCTATCATTTTAAAGTGAAATAGTCATCATGTGGAGGGTTAAGTGATATAATCCGTATTGAAGCTAAGTTAGCTCATTACGAATTAAGATTAAAGGGTCTAAAAGGGTTGTTTGTAAGTAATGAAGCCGCTTTAGCTAAAGTGTCATCCCTCGAGGAAAATTTAAATTCCTTGAAGGAAATGGTAGGGAAAATTAACATTGATTTAGCAGAGAAGGACAACATAGAGCAGGAGATAACTAGAAACGGCGAAATTGAAGACGAGTTTGAACAAAGCTTAGTAAGGGGAATGCAGAAACCGGTTCTAATGAGCCAATCGATAAGCGCACCCTTGAACGGAGTCGCATCTCCAGAAATGGCAGATAATTTCAACTGTCAACGAAATGTTACGTTGAATTATTCTCGCCTACCTAATCCACTAGAGCGGTATCTAAATAGATTTGAGGTAACAGATGGGTTAAACGCTAGCTTGTTGATCAAATTCATTAAAAACATGTTAGCTTTGAAAAATGAAACAAAGTTAAAAGATAGTGAGATTTTAGAGATTATCTTGGGATATGCTAACGGTCCTTTGTATAGTAAAATATTAAGGTGTAAAGAAGAGAGGGACACTGTAAGTGAAACTCATCTTATTATTCTAAAACAATTCGTTCCAATGGGGCTGAGAGAAAACTTAAAGAAAACAATGGTAAACCGTCCACAGAAGTCTGGGGAACCATTAGAAGTATATATAAATGAATTGAAAATCTATAGTGAGGTACTTAATACTAGATACACCGAAGAAGAAGTAGTAGACATTGTTAAATTAGGATTAAATCCAGAAACTAGAGCTAAATTAGTATTTGTGGGAAATCCTACCAGCTATGCAGACCTAGATAGCATGTGTATCCAAGTGCAAAATGTATGTTACAACGATGTACAACGTAGAGAGGTAAGAGGATACCTACCACCTAAGCATAGCGCTAGCCGTAATGTAAACAATGTAGAAGATCGAAAAACATGTTTTATATGTAATAAATATGGACACATAGCGAGGGATTGCTATCAAAATAGGAACACACAGAAGCACACACAGCAGTACAACAAAGTTTTCACACCACCCAATAAACAATACAACCCAGTAAAATACAATAGACCCGGAACAAGTTTTACACAAAAGGAGATTACAACACCGAAGCCAAAAAACTAGATTATGGGAGGGAGTTGGCCAAATTCGGATCTCGTGTCGATCCCCTCCCAGAAAACCAGCAAAATGTAAACAAAAACAAACCCATGCACAACAACACAGCAGACGACAAGATGACTCACTCAAGTGTAAACAATAACACTGATAATATGGAACACAGTCTAAACATTTTACCAACTATTGAAGTTATAGTAAACAACAAAGTGAAACAGGAAGCATTAATTGATACTGGAAGTTCAATTAATGTAATTAGTGAAGATTTGTTTAACAAATTAAAAGCATGTTGTCCTAAGTTACAGTTGAATAGGTCAGATATTAAGTGTCGTACAGCGAGTCAAAGTGAAATGAAGATACTGGGGCAGTGTAATTTAAAAATAAAAATAAATGAATTTACTTGGAAAATACTTGTCCAAGTAAGTAAACAATTAAGTTATGCTATGATAATTGGGAGTCAATTTATTAAACAAAGTGAGTTGGTAGTAGACTTGAAAAGTAACCAGTGTTATTTTAACTTCAAGCCTAATGTAAAAATCGAATTCATTCACAGTTTAGCTAACATAAGAATTAATGTAAACAATGTTAGTAAACAAGTAAATATTGGCTGTAGTGAAGTCAAGGAAGAAATAGTTGATTTAATAGAAAAATATCCAAATGTTTACACTAATAAAATAGGCAGTGGAATAGATTATGAATATACAATTAAGTTGAATGATACTACTCCTGTCAATATTAGACCATATCCAGTTAATCCTGCTAAGATGAAAATTTTGAAAAATATATTAGATGATTTACTTAAACAAAATATTATTAGGCCTAGTCAATCACCATACAATAGCCCTGCATTCTTAGTACCGAAGGGTGAAGACAAATATAGGCTAGTTATTAATTATTCAGAAGTAAACAAGAAAATAGAGAAAGTAAACACACCGCTGGGTGACTTGCATGATATTCACCATTTCCTAGAAGGAGCAAAATATTTTACAGTCTTAGATTTATGTAGCAGTTTTCACCAAATTAGATTATCGGAAGAAAGTAAAAGAATAACAAGTTTTAGTACACCATTTGAAAGCTTTGAATTTAATCGCATTCCATTTGGTCTTCATTTAGGCTCATCTTTGTTATCCAGTTATTTAAATAGAGTACTGGAGGGACTGAAATTCAAGTGTGTAATTAATTATGTGGACGATTTAATAATTTATTCCAAGACATTAGATGAACATTTACAACATATTAAAGAAGTTACTGAAAGACTCAATAAATGGAACCTCACTGTTAACCCAGAAAAAGTAAAATTTGTATTTAAAGAAATAAAGTTTTTAGGATATCTAATCAGCCATAATCAAGTTACAATAGATCCTGAGCGCACCAGTTCAATTTTAAGTGCCAAACCCCCTACCAATAGCAAAGCTGTAAGTCGATTTATAGGAATGTCCAGTTATTTTGCTAAATTTATTCCAAATTATGCTGAACTTGCAGCTCCTTTAAATGAATTAAGGAAGAAAAATGTTAAATTTGAATGGAATTCCAAGTGTCAGGAAAGTTTTGATAAAATAAAAACAATAATTAGCAATCCACCAGTATTAAAAATACCTAATTATGAGCAAGAGTTCATTCTACACACTGATGCCAGTAACAATGCAGTTGGAGCATGTTTATTACAGTATGAGGGAACTGATCTTAAGCCAGTAGCCTTTTATTCTAAAAAACTAAATCAAAGTGAAAAAGTAATGAGTATTTACCATAAGGAATGCTTAGCCGTAACAGCCTCAATACAGAAATTTTATAGTTATTTGGAAGTAAAGCCATTCACTTTGAGGTGTGACAATAGTGCCTTAGCTTGGATTCTAACACATTGTAGAAAATTAGGAAAACTAGCAAGATGGTGTGAAATAATTCTGAGTTTACCATTTAAAGTAGAAATAATTAAGGGTAAAGATAATGTATTAGCAGACTATCTAAGTAGAATATTTAGCAATAATGAAGAGGAAGTTCCAAGTGAGGACATTTTAGTTCATTGTTATGATCAGTCGGTTGTACAAACAATGGATGTAGATAAGGAAGAGAGTAGCGATGTGTCACCCACTGTAGAACCTGTTATCGTCAAACAAGATAGCCCCAATAGACTGTTTATAACTAACATAACTGACTTTCCCATGTCATGTGTACAGTTATCTGAATATCAGAATAAGGATCCGGAAATTATGCAAATTATATGTAGTATAAGAAACAAAACTAACAATGAAAAATATTTTTTGAAAAATGGTGTGTTAATGTATAAATATAACAACCGAAGTAAGGATAGGGTTTATTTACCCGAAGAATTAATAAACATGGTGTTTGAGTATTATCACACGTCAACCTATGGTGGACATCCTGGAATAGCTAATACTTTTAGAAAAATAAACCAGTACTTTTATAGGCCTAATCTACATGAGGATATAAAAAAGTTAGTGCAAAAGTGTGAATTGTGTAAAAAATGTAAAAGTACAAATAAATATTTAAAAGGACCTGTAGTATCAAGTTACTCGAAGCAGCCTATGGAAAAGTTATACATGGATATATTTGGACCATTAACTAGGAGTAGTAAACAAAACAAGTACTTGCTTATTGTTGTGGATGATTTCACAAAATTTAATTGGTTATTCCCCATGAAAGAAATTAAATCCAATAAAATTCAAGAATTGTTAAATGATCGAATTTTCAGCTTGTTCTCACTGCCTAAAATAATAGTGTCAGATAACGCGTCTTACTTTCAAGCTCATGAATTAAGACAATTTTTCTTTAAAAAAGGAATAATTCATAAAACGACTATACCTTATCAGCCCCAGGGTAATAAAAGTGAAAGGTTTTTACGCAATTTGAAAGCCATATTAAAAATCTATGCACATAACAAACAAAATAAATGGGACAAAGAAATCAGTGAATTGAATTTAGCCATAAACAACAACACATGTGAGAGTACTGGATTTAGTGGATTTGAATTAATGTTTAACCACGCCAAAAACGATCCGTTAACCAACAAGTGGAGTTTGAACGACCTGGTGGAGAGGAATCTCAGTGAAGAAGACCGACTAAAGCAGTTCGAGAGAGCAGTGGACAACCTTCGAAGGATGAGAGATCGCAACAAACACAAGGCGGATGGACAACATGGGAACCCACTTCGCATCGGAGAGCAGGTCTACATCAGATCACGAGTGCAGTCCGACCAAAGCCGAGGATTCCAGGAGAAGCTGCATTGCATCTATGAGGGTCCGTACCAGGTGCTAGCCCAGCTGAGTCCAGTGAGCATATTGGTGCAGAGGCTGTCCAATCCCAAAGAAGTGCGAAGAGTGCACATAAAAGATGTCAAGGTCTAAAGAAGTGAATAAGATTATTCTTGAAGGTGGTAAATATGAGTTGGTAATGTATGAAGGGTTATGAACTTTAATTAATTATGTATGTTTTCAGCAATTAATAATTTTCAGGTTATAAAAAAAAAAAAAAAAAAAAAAAAAAATTTTGTGTAATTAAATAGATGGTTAAACAAGGTTACTTGATATATTTGAAATTTATTTAAAATGTATTATTTGATTATTGAAGTTGATAATGAATGACTAATTTTGTTTACATGTTATATGTCTGTTTGTAAATAACGGATTACTAATGCTCATGTTGTATTTCAGTTTCAGAAAAGTGAAATTAGTATATTAATTATGTATTTTCCGCAAAAGAATGTTATGTCATGTAAATATTTGATGATTGTTAGATTAAAATTGTTAGATTAGAATTTGTTAGATTAAGACTGTCAAAGTGATTACTTTTAAAGTTACTTTTAAAGTTTAATGAAATTCTTATGTTCGAATAAATTGCTTGGTGGACAAAAGTAAACAAAGAGTAAACAAATTTTATTTATGTAAATTATATTGAGTAGTTAATTATCCATGAATATTATGTATTTGAAATTTAATCTGTATTTGTATTCTTGTTATATTATAAGTGTGTTAAATAGTACAAGAAAGAATTTTGAGCTTCTAGAACAAGATGTAAGTTGAAAAATTATGTATTTTTTTAATTGTAATGTATTTTCAATACCAGTTTCCAGCCAGTTCCTATTGTTTGTAAATAACAACAAAACAAAACACAACACTGAAAGGAGAAGCAAATGGGAAAAATTTTGAAATTTGATTTGTTGGTGAATTGTTTTAATATGAGTGGACTTACGCACCCAACTTTTTTTTTCTTTCTTCTTTTGTATCCAAGCACTTATGGACTGCGAAACTTCTGGTTTTCACCAAACGGAACGACACTGAGTACTCATTTTGAAGCACTTCATTGAAAGGGGAAATAAAAAAAAAAAAAAAAAAAATAAAAAAAAAAAACAATTCTTTTGAATGGGTCTCCGATCTACATACACTACATCACATGGAACACGCAACAGAGCGTTGTATGTCAACACTGTCTAATGCCTCTTTGGGTTAACTGTTGTTTATGTGAGACACTTGCTGTGGGCTGGAGGATGCAGTGTGACGACGGCCGTAGTCAACCCAAAACCGGTCTAGTTTATCGATCGGCCAAGCAGTCAGCTGTTCTGATGAGAGGACACGCTTGTGGTCCCGTTATACTACCGATGGAGAATGGACTGGGGACAACAATGACGGTCAACAATGGACTGGTCTTGTGCTCTTGACCCGAGTTTCAAGTGACTGTGATAACAAATTTTAAATATTGTAGTAGTTTGTAAGATGGTAGTTTAAGAGAGAAACTTTTGTTTGGAGATCTGAAAAAGGAAAGGGTTAGGTTAGCTTTGAAAGAAATGGTTGTTAAGGTTAGAAAATATTATGTCCTTTTAGAGATGTGATGATGATAGGGTTTCAAAAAAAAAAAAAAAAAAATTTTTTTTTTCTTGTGAAGGGGGAAAATAATGTAACAATTGTTAATTGTCTCATTATAATGATTTTAGAGAATTGTGTCTAGAAAATGTTAAATATTGTAAGAACTGAGAGATTTAGGTGTTTGGTTCTTTTACCAAAAGTTTTCAATATAAATTCTCCAAGTTTTTAGAAAAATTCAGAATCTTCCCCTTTCAAATAAAAAAGTAGTTTTTTCCCATTTAAATTAGCTAAATAACCAGTATATTCACGTTGTTAATTTCCTGTCAATTTCATGCGACATGTTTTCTGAAGTCAACATGTTTGGTGGGCCTTACTTGTTCGGTTGTCCTGGTTTAGAGGGTTCTTATTGGTTGATTTAGCTTCTAGAGTAAGGAGGGGGTAAGTCCGTTGGTGGAAGGTTTGCGGGCGTTCGAGCAGTTTTAAGTAATCTTTTGGCGAGTGACCACGTTTGTTCTTCACGGCGATTTTAACCGTTCGGAGTCTTGTTTTCCGGATCGGCAATTTTCCTTGTCGCTAGTGAGTGTGTGTGCGTATGTCGCGCTTTGTTTGTGGTCACGTTGTGGGTTAAAACCTCCAGGACAGCTACGTAAGTAATTTTTACAAGTTTTCTCTAGTTAGGTTTTTCAGTAGGGTTTTAGTAGTTAGGGTAAGATCCACCAAGCATGCGCGGTTAAAACTTGTTCTTGTTTGTAGTCACTCTTCTAGTGACAGTTCTTGGAGTGCTTTGTCTTCTGTTTAAAAATTTTGTAAAAAGAAAAATGTTTCAAGTCACTAAAAGCTGGTTATTTATTTTTTTTCAGATCTCCCGGAGGCAATTTCAATTTTGATTTGGAACTTTGATTTTGATTTTCAATTTGATTTCAATTTCAATTTTCAATTTTGAGATATTTTCAATTTTCTAAATTTTTGAATTAAGAATTAATTAATAAAAAAGGTTCTGGTCTGAAGATATTTGATTTGTTTTGATTTTTAATTTATTTGTGTTCCTTTAACTAAATAAAGAAAGCTCTTTTATTTTCGTTATTATTATTATTTGTTGAAGTTATAAGAAGAAAAATAAACACCATTTTTATCATTGAAGAAGTTTTATTTTCATCTCTCATTTAAGTTGTTCAACATATCAAAAATAAATAGTAGCTTAATTAAGGCTACAAAGTTTACTGTGAAATGTTAAAACGGCTGAGAAATGCGATTCAAAACAAGCGTTGTGGCCTCCTGACATCTGGTGTTGTGTTTTTGCATGACAACGCTCGGCCTCACACTGCTCGGAGAACAAGTGAACTTATGACAAAGTTTAGTTGGGACGTTTTTGATCATCCCCAATATAGCCCGGACTTGGCTCCAAGCGATTTTCACTTGTTTCCGTACATGAAGTCGTGGCTTGCCTCGCAGTGACAAAGAGCTACAAAACGCAGTGACAGGTTGGTTCCACTCACAGGCGGCAGATTTTTATAAGGAGGGAATTGATAAGACTGTCAAGAGATATGACAAGTGCTTAAATCGATTTGGTGACTATGTGGAAAAATAAAGTAAAGTTGTAGTTTTAAGACGTATATAATAAAATTGTTCTATCTTCACTGGATTAATTTTTATTTAAAAACGGAGGTTACTTTCAAGATTACCCTCGTATATTTTTATATTTATATACAGAAATATGTGTTCTATCAAGTGTTACTGTTCTAAGAACTCCCAAAAATTATTTTGATAATGTTTACAGTATGCACTATTTTTCAAGTGTCGTTTGATGGCCGTTTATATATTTACGTACGTACTAGCCTAAACATTTATTTTTTATCCGATTTCAGCAAACAACATGTGTATGGATAGGGTATTAGTGTTGCCTACTTATAATAATCTTAGAAAAAAAATCAAATATAGTATGTATTATTTCTATGCAACCTAAATAGATTGTTTATTTTATTTACGCGAAAACAGTCTGAAGTAGAATGTTATTATACGGTGCGAAAACCTTATTTATGGCACTACTGAAATAAATTTTTTATATTTCTATTCAGAAATATATGTTCTATCAAGTGTTACTGTTCTAAAAATTCCAAAAATTATTTTATATTTTTTTTAATTGTTACAATATGTACTATTTTTCTAGTGTTGTTTACACAATTTGCGCATGCTGACTTACGGTGTTATAAGTTTTAGAATTTTTGGAATATTTTCATTTATTTTACATTTTCTTGTAGCTAATAGATTGTACTAATACAGTACATGTAGCAAAAAACTATAAAAAATTATACATACCCCTTATTTTTTGATTGTTATGTAATTTTTTACTGAAATGTTTCGTTTCCGTTGTAATATTTGTAGTTTTTCCCAATAAACTAAAAATATAAAAATTTGTGTATCAGCACAATACGACTATTTTTCCTAAACAACTTTTCTTGTCTATTCAATGGTGACTTTTTTGAATTTTTACATGTACTATTTGATTACCTTCAGTGATATACTGCATCTTTGCACATTTTTCATTTTTGCGTTTTATGTAAACAAACACCTCCAAAAACAAAAACCTCATAGTTTATGTAAAATGTAACAACAAATTACTATAGTGCACTAAATAATAAACAATTTGGCTATCTTGGAATTATTTATAAAAATTGTTTAGTGCTCCTAAGGAGTGTTATAAGTTATAATTTACATACAATATTTAAAAAGTTTTTTTCAATCTTTTCATGACAGTAATTATTTACTAATTCTTTTTGTAAGTGTTGATGGTAGTATGTGAAAGCACAGTTCTTGAGAAGAAAAACGATATGATAACATTTACATTTGGAGTATATTTAGTATTTTTTAGACTTTTACAAAAAAAGCTTGCGCAGCGCCGAAAAAAGGACCAGTAGGGAGCACACATTAGTTTACCTGATGCTCATGATCTAGGGTTAAGGTAAAACAAGACAGTAACAACGTTCCAACATTTTCTTTAAGTCTATTGGTGTTTTTCTTAAACCAGTGGTCCAATTCGCTCTAACCTAACTTAACTTGAATAATTTTAAATTTATATTTCTGCAATAATAGTTGTTATTCTATACTTATTTACGTTATTTTGAAATTTAATTTCTAAATGCTACCAAACATTATTTGCTCGAGTTTTTATCAATTTTTCTTATATTTTTTTTAAATTTTAAAGTGTATTAGCTTTTGGGTATATTTATAATAACACTTGTACAATAGTATTCTTGATTTACATCTAAACAACAGTAATTCATTTTATATTTAAACATACATACAAATACACAATATTGAGATGTAGCAATTCACATCGCTCCTTATTTAATTCTTGATCCAGCTTGTTGCTTCATGTTATGACTTATGACATAATCTTTCATGTTATTATTGACTCTGCTCCCATTGCTTTTCTGTAAACATTCGTTATTAGATTCACAATTACACTCTACTTGCAATATTTTTCATTTATTTCAACTGTACTTCTATTATAATCAACTAGGGGACACCCCTGCACACTTCGCGTGCCAACCCCAACCAACTCTTGCTGCGCTGGATACACCTCTGCATGCAACTTTTAACCACAAATATAGTAGATTAACGGTATAACATAAAATCACAATACCAAACATATTTACAGTATATCACTCACACTTCTTGAGTTGCTACCTATTTATCGCTATAAATACTCCATGGTATTACCCTTATAAAATTAATGGTGTTACTTAGCCTCTTTCAAATGTGTTAATTTCATTTGTTTATGTTTGAAAGCTGAAGATTAAACTCTTAATGCATCAATAGGATAATGTCAACATACAAAATAAACATGTTTATTTATTTACAAAACAGCTGTTACTAATTTACTAAAATCAACCCAATGTTATTATTATGGAAAAAGGAAATTTTAGAGGCTGTTTGTACCCCTTAGGAATGAAGTTTTGAAAATTAATTTCTTAGTAGCTCCCTTCGATACTAAAGCTAACTCCTTAAAATTTCATGTAAATCCGTTTGGTGGTTTTTGAGATTTTACAATTCTTAACAATTTATCTCATAGGTTTTTTAGCACCAGCAAACTTGTTTCTTAAGCAAAAATTCTCAGCATATTGAACATGTTAACCGACATTTTATAGTTCAGAGAAATGTCAGAAGCAAAAACGTAAGACTTAAACAGTTTTACCTATAAAACTTAACAGAGACTATACAAAGGAACATCAGTCTACAGCAAAGCATAGAAAAGAGTACACAAGCAATAATTTAATTTTTAGACATTTTTCACAGTAACGTAAGTGATTTTTTATTGTTTCATCAGCTTATAAATATGTCAACCCAATATAACTATGTTACAAAAAGATTTGTTCAGTTTGAAAATCCTTAAGATTGTAATGACAATTTTGTACAACCCATATAAACCTAGATATATTAGTTTAAGTTTATGCCTGATTTGCTCGTTTCTATGTGAATTTAATATTCAATGGAGGATATTTAGCACATGCTTTAAACTTCACATCTAGGTACAAGTATTATTAAATAAATAACAAAAAAATAATTTATTCTCACCAGTTATGAAGAAAGACACTACTTTGGTGATGGGTCGAATTATGATAAAGTAGAGAACTTCAAATGCACTAATAAAACTAAAGCCAAGAAGTAAACCCAATAAACCTCCGCAGCTACCTACAAAATTCATAAAATGTTAATATGATTACTAAAGCATCATTAATAATTTATATAAGTACTTGGTTAATATAAAGTTATTACAAAGAAAGGTTGGCAAAGAAATAAGTTATGTTTTACAATTACCTAAAAAGAAATGGCACCAGTGGCGGTTACAGAGAGGGGGCCATGGGGGCCATGGCCCCCCCCCCCCCCGAGAAGTTTTTTTTTTATACATACATGTAAATGTTTCAGTTTGCAAAAATAGCCTTAAAAATTGCAGACCAAACAACCAGACAGAAGTACTATCACGTGTCGCTTACACGCATGTCAGACAAAGTGTCAGTGCAAAGTGTAATGTCCGACTGTGTGTAGAGTTAAGACTGACTGTCGCCTGTCGCTGGGCCTAAAATCCGGTTAAATCTAGTTTTATACCACACTGCAGTGGTGCACTCTGGGAGTGGCGTCGCGCTCACCCCCGCCTCCCGCCACCTTACCTTCATTACGATCACACGGTCAGTCAGAGACAGTCGCACCGTCTGTTCTTCGTACCATCCACTTGTAATTTGCTCCAGTTCCAGTTTATTTGTTATTGTTGTTGTTTTTTGTTATTGTTATTTGTTTTGTTTTGGTTTGTTAGTAACACAGTTTTACAAGAAAGAAGCAATCAGTGCATGGACAAGATTATAATGGTAAGTACAAATGGAATCTTTTACGCTTGGCTGTTTACTAGGTTAGCTTAGTCTAGTTCGTTCGTACAACCATCCTTTGACTACTTACTGC